>CAUYUD010113480.1:0-10037 GCA_963575295.1 Alouatta caraya | reverse complement strand
GCCATTGTGCTCCAGCCAGGGCAAGATAGCAAGACCCTGTCTCCAAAAATAAATAGAGCTGTTCCTCCTGTTGAGTTGGGGGGACAACCCCACCTGCCTGCCCACCAGGGACTTCCCTCCTGCAGTTATCCCCTTTCCTTCTTCTATCACTAATTCTTCCCTGTTATTCCACCCTTCCTGGCAGTTTGCAAAGACCAGGGTGGGTTCGGCCTGGGGAGAGGCTTGGTCCTCTTGTGTCCTTTAGAGTGAATGGAGGCAGATGCTCTGATTCTGATGTGAGGCAGCTGCACCATGAGGTCTTGGGAGAGTAGCAGCGTCTGGTGGACATGAACTCTGGGTCAGAACTTACAGTCCCAGCACTGCTACTTCTTAGTATTCTCTACCATGAAGCAGTTCTGTAGCTTCCCTGAGTCTCACTTTCCTCTTCTGTAAAATGACGATCGTGATGGGGCCCGCCTTAGAGGAGCACTGGGCAGCCCTCCAAGGTGACATGGGGCTGAGCATCACCCTTGCTGCACCTCAGCCCCAGTGTCACTCCCAGGCTGTTCAGCTGGGCGCTGCTGCGGTTCCTGAACTGCGTCTTCCTGAATGTGCAGCTCCACAAGGGTCAGATGAAGATGGTCCACAAGGCCGCCCAGGCGGTAAGGCCCGCCCTGCTTTGGGATGGGGATGGCAGGAGCAGAGGAGCAGGGGCTGGGCCAAGCCCTTAAGTCACAGTAGCCCCCATCTGGTCCTGCTTCCTGGCCTCTCTGCTCCCAGCCATACAGCAGCGCAGTCCCCATCAGCTGGTGGGAAAAATCCACTGCTCTTGCCGACCTTCCCGTTGTGTCTCACGGTCCTGCTCCCACGGGGCTTCCTCTGATGTGTTTTCATCATGGTCTTAACAACCATTACGTCAGTGCGTCAGTGCAGTACCTTAGAAGTTTTGGAAAGGCTCCTTTGCTTTTGGGAAATGTACTGAGAGGAAGAACTCTTCAGCTGAACCCTCCTTCCCTCCGGGGGTGCCCTGGGTTTTTGGCTGCTTGTGTCCTCAGAGTGGAGCAGGCTGGCACTTCCCTCTGGCTCTCCCCGGAGCAGGGCTCGCCGCTTGTCCTTCTCTCTACTCACAAAACCCTCCTGGATGGGATCCTGCTGCCCTTTGTGCTGCTGTCCCAGGGCCTGGGTGTGCTCCGTGTGGCCTGGGACTCCCGTGCCTGCTCTCCTGCCCTCAGGTAAGAACCGCGTGCCTCTAGACACCCATGGGAGAAGCTGCAGGCTGGGGTGGGGTGTGTACTGGGGTGTGTCGGCGGCAGCTTCCTGCCAAAGGCCCTGTTCCTGGCTTCTCTGTTCCCAGCCACACAGCAGTCTAGCCTGTGGGGCTTAGATGGAGGGGTCAGCCACAGGCCCTAGGGCCATGGCTTCACCTCAGGGTATTCAAGTAGGACACAGTCTATTCCTGGGGGAGCTAGCCCCTTATTCATTCTCATCTTCAGAGCCCCTTGCCTTATCAGGCTCTGCCCTATGTCCCACAGAGCTCTGCTGAGGAAGCTTGGGGGGCTTTTCCTGCCCTCAGAGGCCAACCTCTCCCTGGACAACTCTGAGGGGCTCCATGCAAGGGCTGTGGTCCAGGCGGTGAGTGTCCCCAGTTGTTATGTATGGGCCAGGCTAAGGGGACAGGGGTCTGCTTCTGCACTGGTCTTAACACCCCTGCTGTCCCCTCCTATTCCAGGTCATAGAGCAGCTGCTGGTCAGTGGGCAGCCCCTGCTCATCTTCCTGGAGGAACCTCCTGGGGCCCTGGGGCCACGGCTGTCAGCCCTGGGCCAGGCTTGGCTGGGATTTGTGGTAAGGGCAGTCCAGGTGGGCATCATCCCAGATGCTCTGCTGGTACCAGTGGCTGTCACCTATGATGTGGTTCCGGATGCACCATGTGACATATACCAAGTGAGAATGTGAGACCTTCCAGCCCCTTGGGCAGAGCCTGATAAGCCAAGGGGCCCCTAGGTGGACACTCCCTCCAGACAGGAGGTACAATATTGTATCCTGTGGCTGAGTCCCTCTTAAGAGCTGCGGGGGGTTCAAAGGAATCATCGCTATAGTCATCTTGCAGCACCTGCCGGGGCCATTACCATCATCTCATTTCATCCTCTGAAGACCTTGATAGGGAGGGATTTTCCCTGTTTGATGAAGAAGAGAGGAACTTGGGGAGGGCAAGGTCATGCACCAGTTTGGCTCAGATAAGACTGAGCAGGCTGGGACCTGAGGATACCCCTGGAGAGCAGGATGGGGTGGGCAGCCCTGATGTCCACCTGAGAGCAGTGCCCCGAGCGAGCCTGTACAGTTATCCTCTCCCTCCTTGCAGGCCTCGGCCCCCCTCGGGCTGTGGACAGGAGCTCTGGCTGTCCTGCGGAGCCTCTGCAGCCACTCGGGCAGCAGCCGTCAGATCTGCTGCCGGGTGCACGTAGCTCAGCCCTTCTCCCTGCAGGTATGGAGCCAGCTGGGGAAGGCTGGGAGTACCTGGGGGTCTGTCCTGGGCTTCCTGGCAGCCTGGCCCTCAAAGCCACTGCAGGGATAGCCTTGCCTACTTCCAGTAGGCTGTGGGCAAGTTTCCTGGTTGGCCAGAGCAGGTCACTTAATAGCTTTGTCCTGGGCAGGAATACTCCGTGAGTGCCAGAAGCTGCTGGGGCAGCAGGCAGACCCTGGAGCAGCTACTGCAGCCCATCGTGCTGGGCCAATGGTAGGGGCAAGGCAGCGTGTGGTCTCAGGGGCGAGGCAGGCAGCCCGTCAGCACCGGCTTATCTATCCTCCATAGACACAAACACACTAGCAGCCCTCCCTCACCAAATGTCCTGGGGTGATGTAGAATAGTTCCAGGCACTCTCCTTGCTAACCGTCTGAGTGTGGGATACGGCACAGAGGCCTGGAAGGGGCTGGGGTTTATAAATGCTATGCTCTGTCCTGGGACTGGGATGGGGGAAACACCCTCACCTTTCAGAAAGCCCTGGGCTTCCCCACAACTGTTTTTAGGTTGGTGCCTTCCTTCTGTGATCTATGTCTCTGTCCCAGCACTGCTGTCCCAGACACTGAGAAGGAGCAGGAGTGGACCCCCATAACTGGGCCCCTCCTGGCCCTTAAGGAAGAAGACCAGCTCCTGGTCAGGAGACTGAGCCATCATGTCCTGAGTGGTGAGGGTGAACCAGATCTGGGCCTTTGGGGGTGGGTCCCTGAACTGTCCCCTCTCTCTGGGTCAGCCAGTTTCCAGGGTCCTTCATTCCAAGTGAGTGTCTGCACCTGAGCTGCCCTCCTTCTGTGGGACCTCTGGGACATCTGAAGAATGGAACCCTCCTCCTGCAGGAGGAGCAGGGCAGCCAGGGCCAGTATGAGGGAGCAGTTAATGGCCTGGACACAGATGATGGCCTGAGCACAGGAGGCCGCAGCTGCTTCCTAAGGCCACACCCAGCCCTGCCTTCTGAGCAGTCTCCCTAGCTGTGGATGGGGTTGGTGTTAACTGCATGGAATGCTATGTGTAAGGGGCTTAGCACAGCGCCTGTGCAGAGGGCCCTTATAGGGAGATCCATCAGTATCTTCTCTAGTGCCCGTGTGGTGGAGGCTGTGGGTTGGCGTGTGGGCCCCATGATGAGACCCAGGGAAGGGTCCCCAGGTCCTGGCCTGGCTCTCTGCCTCTGTGTGATGAATTCACTGCTCTGGGCGTATGTTCCCCCTCCCTGGGGTGGAGTGGGGATGTCTGCTGATGGAGGGACCAGGCTGCTGGGCCTCAATGCCTGACCAGCATCTCCACCCGCTGTCCTGCCTCGCCCCACCCCAGCCAGTGTGGCGAGCTCTGCCGTGATGAGCACGGCCATCATGGCGACGCTGCTGCTCTTCAAGCATCGGAAGGTAGGGGGTGCAATACGGTGGGGACCTCGGTGGGCGGGGTGTGGCCCTCCAGCTCAGCCCTGCTCTGCCCACCCAGGGCGTGTTCCTGTCGCAGCTCCTGGGGGAGTTCTCCTGGCTGACGGAGGAGATACTGTTGCGAGGCTTTGACGTCGGCTTCTCTGGGCAGCTGCGGAACCTGCTGCAGCACACAGAGTCTGCTGCGGGCGCACGTGGCCCTGCTGCGCATCCGCCAGGGGGACTTGCTAGTGGTGCCGCGGCCCGGCCCAGGCCTCGCGCACCTGGCACGGCTGAGTGCTGAGCTGCTGCCCGTCTTCCTGAGTGAGGCTGTGGGCGGTGAGTCTTGAGGGGTAGGTGGGATGTGTGTGCAGGCGTTAAGGGAACGGCTCCTTCCTCATAACGGTCCCTCCTCCCCCAGCCTGTGCGGTGCGGGGGCTGCTGGCAGGCAGAGTGCCGCCCCAGGGGCCCTGGGAGCTGCAGGGCATAGAGCTGCTGAGCCAGAACGAGCTGTACCGCCAGATCCTGCTGCTGATGCACCTGCTGCCGCAAGAGCTGCTGCTCCTGCAGGTCAGGCCTCCTCTACGGCCCACGTGGTCCTAGGCTTCCCCTCTTGGTGGTAGGAATGGCCATCCCTGCCCAAGCACCACCTCTGAAATCTCCTGGGTGGTAGGTCTGGCCTTGTCCTGCCTTTGGCTAGGCCCCTGCCCATGTGCCTGGCTCACCTGAGGCCACATGGGTCCCTTTTTCTCCCTAGCCCTGCCAGTCTTCCTACTGTTACTGTCAGGAGGTGCTGGACCGGCTCATCCAGTGTGGGCTCCTGGTTGCTGAGGAGGTAGGCACGGCCCTTGGAGACAAGACCCCTGCCTGGGGCCTGGTGTCCTCCAGCCTCCCACCCTGAGTGCCAGCTGCCACAGGCTCCTCCTCTGCCCTGTGTGTGTTGTGGGGGTGGGCAGCCCCTGGCCTTGCAGTGGGGAAGCCTAGCTCGCACCTCTGCGCCCTGTGCCTTGGGATATGGCCACCTATGCCCTGGGTCCGTGTACGTGTCTCTGGATAGCACTGGCACGTGTGCCTCTGAGCTTCTCTGCACACCTCCTGCTCCACGATTCTTGGCCACAGGGCTGCTGCCGTTGAGGGTGGGAGTTCACTTCCTCTGACTCTGCAAGTTGGCCCAGCAGGTGCTGTGGTGTGGCATGGCTCTGGCCACCCTCTTGGGCACTCCAGATCTGGTTTTGCTGGATTCACCTGCATGTACCTGGTCTGGGGGTGTAGGGTTGATCCCTGGCCAGCTTGTCAGAGAACAACGGTTCCATGTCCGCAGAGCCCAGGCTCCCGAGCAGCCTGTGACACAGGACGACAGCGAATGAGCAGAAAGCTGCTGTGGAAACCGAGTGGGGACTTTACTGATAGTGACAGTGATGACTTCGAAGAGGCCGAGGGCCGGTACTTCAGGGTGTGTTGGAAGAAGCTGCCCCGGGAGGGAGGTGGTAGGGTGGCTGTGGGGAGCTGCACTCACCCCGACCTGTCCACTCCAGCTCAGCCAGCAGTTGCGCTGCCCAGACTTCTTTCTTTTCCTCTGCCGTCTGCTCAGTCCACTGCTCAAGGCTTTCGCACAGGCTGCAGCCTTCCTCCGCCAGGGCCAGCTGCCTGATACTGGTGAGGCCCTTCTTCCCTTCCAGTTCTCAAGGCAGGCTGTGTGTGTGCGGGGCGCCAGGTCTAGGTCTTCTCTCTTCTGCAGAGTCTGGCTACACAAAGCAGCTGTTTCAGTTCCTCCAGGCCACCGCCCAGGAAGAAGGGATCTTTGGTGAGTCCCAAGCAGTCAGTCCAGGCTCCTGGAGGCAAGGGTGTGTTTGCTGGTGGCTGCTGACCCCTGCTGGACAGTGACAGCCCACTCTAGGAATGAGGGCTGCAGAGTACAGAGGGTCTTCTGTCCAGTCTGAGCTCTATCCCTCCCTGGGATCCTTCTTTAAACGAGAGGAGAGAAGCCTGTGCCCAGTGTCTCCCTGTCCTCCCTAGCTAGAGCCTTCACTTCTGCCTTCTTTCCAGAGTGTGTGGACCCAAAGCTTGCCATCAGTGCTATCTGGACCTTCAGAGACCTAGGGGTAAGAGGAACCAATGTCACCATCTTCCTGTCCTCCTGCTCCCACCCCGACAGTGCTGCTCAGAAACACCCAGCTATGTCCCCATCACCCCACAGGGCTGGCCTGATGGTGCCTCATGAGACCCTGGGGTTTATCTGGTGTCTTCCAGCAATAGATGTGGTGATGGGTTGGAGAAGATGGGATGATTTTCCTGCCTCTTGGTCTCCAAAATCACTGGCTCGTCCTTCTAGGTGGGGTATTGCGGCTGCTTTGAGGCAGCATTTGCACTAAAACACTGAGGCCCAAGGGGCCAGAGGTCTCAAGACAGGTTTCTGGGGGACAAGTATGGCCCCTGGGCCCTGTGGACACAGTCCCTGTGGTGAGAGCACTCATGGCCCATCTTCCATGGCCCAGGTTCTGCAGCAGATACCAAGCCCTGCAGGCCCCAGGCTCCACCTGTCTTCTACATTTGCCAGCCGGGACAATCAGGAGAAACTAGAACAGTTCATCCGGCAGTTTATTTGTAGCTAGAACTGTGAGGTGGAGCCTGTGCTGAGACTTCTCAGCTCCAGAACACAGCTGTGTCCTAGAGCCGGAAGAGGGATGGGAGGCTGCAAACCCTTAGCTGGTCTATAAAATCATGGAGGCTTGGTTGTCCCTTGCCATTTCTTGTTTTCTCCCTCCTTTGATATAATAAACAAGGGGACAGGACGAGTTGTCTTTTCCCAAGCCCAGCAGTATCTTTTTGGCATACGTGTCTGTGTGTAATTGCTTTCTTCTTCCCCAGTCCCACAAAAGTGCCCCCACTTATCCCATGAAACAAAGCCCAAGACAAACAGTAGCAGAAGCCAAGCTGCTGCTTTGGCCTGACAAGTTTATTGAAGAGAGTTGTCTTTCTCCCTTCTACCTAGAAGAGGCTTGCAGGGCTGGCCCCTGCCCACACCCGGCATTGGGCCTTTCCCTGGCTAGGCTGAGTGGGAGCAGATGCCCCCCTCCTATGTTGAGGGCCTGTGCAGGAGCCATCACACCACCTTGTTGATGATGACACCTAGTTCTTCAATCTCACACTGGACTTCATCCCCCTTCTGCAACAGAGCAGGAGGCCATGAAGGTGTCAGCCCTTCTGTCAGACACACATACATACACGCAAGCCTGTACTTCTCAAGTCTGAGCCAAGCCTGCCAGGCCTTCGGGGCCTTTGCTCTCTCCTTTTCGCTAACCTACCTTGAGAAAGACAGGAGGTTTCCTGAATACACCAACACCTGGGGGGGTCCCAGTCAGGATGACATCCCCTGGGTAAAAGGTGACAAACCTGGAGCAAAGCAAGAGGACCCAGTGACACCAGGGGCTGACCGAGGTGGCCACAGCCAAGGGTGGAGGGCTCGCATCAGCCTCCACATGTGTGGCAGGTGGAGCGGGGCTGGCAGGACAGGCCCCGTCACTCACTTGGAGACCCAGGCTATCAGCTCCTCCGTCTTGAACACCATCTGGTTGGTGTTGCTGCTCTGGACCACTTCCCCATTCAGTCGGCAGCAGATCTTTAAGTTGTGTGGATCTGAAATGCAAAAATGGTACCTTGGAGTTATCCGTTTTCCCCCCTCAACCCCCCATATTTCATAAACACAACCGTAGGGGGCCTTCGTGAGTTGCCAGGTGAAAAGGCTTTGTGCCTACACTGACTCAGTGCTCTATGCTAGAACTTTCTGTATAGACATTGGCCTTCTCAGGCCTCCCTGTATCCCCACCAAGAGCACCAGGCAGCAGTCACTTGGATGAGCTGAGGATGTTCCAGACTCTGAAGGGGGAGAGAAGAATGGCTAGGGTTTTTGTCTTGAAAAAGAAAAAAGGGCATCTGTCTACAGTATAGGATGACACTTGTAGATACAAAAATGACTCGGCAGGGCCAAGTGTGGTGGCTCATGCCTGTCATCACAGCACTTTAGGAGGCCAGGACAGGCGAGAACTGATGAAGCTCAGGGATTCAAAACCAGCCTGGAGAATGTATGAAATAATAAAAACTTTAGCCAGGCATGTTGGTGCATGCCTGTAGTCCCAACTACTCAAGGAAGGTGAGGTGGGAAGATCAGTGGAGCCCAGGAGGTTGAGGCTTCAGTGAGCTGAGATTGCGCCACTGCACTCCAGCCTGGGTGACACAGTGACACTGTGCCTCAAAAAAAAAAAAAAAAAAAAAAGACACAGCATCTATAAAGAAGTGAGGTAAAGCCGGGCGCAGTGGCTCACACCTGTAATCCCAACACTTTGGGAAGCCGAGGCGGGCAGATCACGAGGTAAGAGATGGAGACCATCCTGGCCAACACTGTGAAACCCCATCTCTACTAAAAGTACAAAAAATTAGCTGGGCGTGGTGGTGCGTGCCTGTAGTCCCAGCTACTCAGGAGGCTGAGGCAGGAGAATTGCTTGAAACTGGAAAACGGAAGTTGCAGTGAGCTGGGATCGTACCACTGCAGTCCAGCCTGGTGATAGAGCGTGACTCTCTCTCAAAAAATAAAAAATAAAAAAGAAGTGAGGTAATGGCATGAGCAGTGACAGGGAAGATGGCGGGGGATGATTACCATGAGAGCATCCTGGCTAACCAGCATTTTTAACTGTTTTGCTGGTGGTCTTTGTGTTCTACTCCCTTAAGTAGAGCAGCTGAAACACAATTGGACTCTGCATGGGGTGCTGTGAGGCCCTGGGCTTTTCAGCATCCTGGCAAGGCTGGCCCACATGGAAACCCCCCACCTCCACCATGGTTGTGGGTGGCTGTGCGTTAGAGGCTATGCTCTGCCCTCTGGGCCACGGCCTCTGTCCTGGCGCTCTCTCCTGACTGTGTGTGGTCAGTGCTGTTGTTTCCACAGTAGCTGGGTGAATCCCACTGGCTCTCAGCTCCTGTACTGTGGAAAATGCCTGGGCCTTGTGATAGCTGTGCTCCATGATGCTCAACTTAAAGGTTGTTCCAGATGGTGGCAGCCACAGCAAGCCTGATCCACCCATCGGCTCAGAGTTCTTTGTAATTTACTTCATGCATGCAGTTTCATATCCTCTGCAGTCAAGTTCCCTCTAGGGGGCCTGGGAAGGAAGCCCATGGGAAAACTCATGGCTGAGGATAAGTGACTTGCCCTGTATGGAGTCAGCAGTGAAAGGGCAGCCAGGGAGGGCAGGTGCACAAGTACCTGGACCCACATTCCTCCCTGGAGTGCTGTTCATCTGTGCAGTGGTAGGCACAAGGGGGCAAGGACCAGGGACCTACCTGCCACACTGTCCTTGGTCACCAAGGCAGGGCCCAGAGGGCAGAAGGTGTCGAAGGTTTTTCCCAGCAGCCACTGTTTCCCATTGCGTCTCATTTGCCAGTCACGAGCACTCACGTCATGAGCCACAGTGAAGCCGGCCACATGGGCCATGGCATCTGTGGCCTATGGGGGCAGGGGATTTGGCCATACGGGAGGTGAGATCACGGGTGACACCGACCCCTATAGCCAAGGATCTCAAAGCCGTTATCCCATGTTAGTAGCCAGAGTCAGCCGAAGGTGGGTGAAGGGCAAGGCAGCGTCAGGGAGCAAGGAGGCTGACTGCTTCCTAATGTCAGGGACAGCTGGCACTCGTGTGTTGGTGAGGGAGGTCAGCACTAGGAGAGGCAGGAGCTGGGGCTTCTGCTGCCGTCTGGCCTGGGAGCCCACCCTTTCCACCTCACCTGGATGTGCTTGCCTTTCTTTCCAATGACCACGGCCAGCTCCACTTCCCAGTCTACCTCCTGTAGGGTGGGAGAGGAGCAGTGAGCCGCAGTGGCTTCTGGGCCCATTATTTATCCTGGGAGGCTGCACACCGTGGATCTCTGTCAGTATGGCTTGGCTGCCAGCCCATGTTTGCCATCACCACGAACCAGAGCCACGTGAATGACAAGGGAGGTGTCACTTATAGACCCATACATTCATTTTGGGCAGTGGCAGGCAGTGTCATGGGATGTAGGCACAGTTCCCCACCCCACTGTGACTGCAGAAGAGCAACACGTGTCCAGGGAACTGAGTTTAAGTCACTCTGGATACCTGCGACAAAGGATAAATAAGTAATACCACCTAGCAATATGTCAC
>CAUYUD010113479.1:0-19832 GCA_963575295.1 Alouatta caraya | reverse complement strand
GTGGCTTCTCCTTATAATAGGATTAGACTCTGTGGGGGATTTAAGAATAAATTTTGCATTTGGGAGGGATGCTGATGGGTTTTCACCATGTTGGCCAGGCTGGTCTTGAACTCCTGACCTCAGGTTATCCACCCACCTCCGTCTCCCAAAGTGCTGGGATTACAGGCATGAGTCACCGTGCCCAACCTTGTCTCTTCTCTTTCTAAAGGCCCCTTCCCAGCAAGGATGAGGAAAGATGGTAGGGGTCAGGGGCCGGGGGGAATGGGGATCTTAGCTAGCCCCATATATTAATTAATGAAGCAGCCATTAGTGTGCCTAGCACTGGCTCATCTAATCCTTGCCCTAAAACATGGCACTACAATTACATTCATTTAGCAGATGAAAAAAAAAAAAAGACTCAGAAAGCTTAAGTGACTCACCCCAAGTCACACAGCTAGAAGTGGTGAGGACAGCAGGAGTGGTGTGGCACCTGTCACAGTCTATCCCAAGCACAAGGTCAGGTGCCAAGTTCCTGGCGGTGTCTCTTTAAACAGCAAGTCCCAGCATGTCGCTTGTTGCCTGGGTCTGCCTGTGGTCTGCAGCTTCCCCTGTGGAGACACTGCTTGTCTGTCTTCCCTGCACCCGCAAGAATAGGATCGTTAGTGAGCATGCCTGAGGGAGGTCAGGGCTGTGTTGAACTGTGGCTCCAGCTGAGACCCGTGGACATTGTTCTCTTTCAGTTTGGAACTGTGTCTCGCTCCAGAGCTCGGTGCCTGAGCCTCAGCCTCCACTCAGAGACAAGTTCATCAGCTTTGAGTTGGTCAGGGAGGGGCAGGCAGCCCCTGAAACTTGTGAATCAGTGAGTGAGCTTAGGTATATAAAGAACCCCAGCAAATGATGAAAAAGTTCTGCAGATGGCTGGTGGTGATGGTAGCACAATGTGAATGTACTGAGTACCATTTAAAAACGGTTAAAATGGTAAATGCTATGTTATGCATATTTTATCACAATAAAGAAACACCCCAAAACTGAGTGGCTTAAAAGAGCAATCATTTATCAGCCCACGATTCTGCAGATCTGCACTTTGGGCTGGGCTGGGTTGGACATTTCTTCTGCTGGACTCACCTGTGGCCAGCTGCAGGTCACCTGGGGACTGATCAGTCTACGATGGCCTCATACAGCCTGTCTGGTGGTTGGTGCTGGTTGTCAGCTGGGTGGCAATGGTGACTGGGCCACTTACCTCCACCTGCCTAACCCAGGCACATTCACCTGTTGGCAGTTGCAAGGGTCCCAAGTACAGCATGAGAGGGTGAATCCCAATGCACGAGCACTTTTCAAACCTCTGCTAATCATGATTGATGGTGTCCCATTGGCCAAAGCAAGTCACCTGGCCAAACCCAGAGTCACCGTGGGAGGGAAATACACCAGGGATTGAATCCAAGGAGGTGTGCGCTACTGCCGGCCACACAACTTATCCATGAGTTACTGCTGCAACCACCATGTCTGAGTGACTACACAGGTACATTAATTTTCAAAACAGAAAAGAAAGCTGGTTGCCCAAATCAGCATCTACTTCAGCCGTTGAAGACATGAGATGGCCTCAGGCAGGAGTGCAGTTTTCGAAAATGAAAACCAGAGGAAGGAAACATTCTAGTATCACGTTGTTTCTCGGAGATCCAGAACAGAACCCACATCCCCAGCTCTTCTGTGAACTTTGGGAGAGCAAGCAGGGTGTCCCCAGCTCTTCCCCAGCCTGGCTGGTGGAAGCACCGGCCTCTCCAAGCCACATCCATTTCTTACAGGCAAATTGTGATTCCCAGGCCCTGTCCCATCACCACAGATGTGCTATAAGCAAGGTTTGAACGAGAGATGGGTGGTGAGAACCAGGCCAAAAAATGAGTGCTTCCACAAAGTACTGGCTTTCCTTTCTGCCTTGTCCCCAGATAGAGCCCCAGAGGAGAATGGCTGTTTGCTTTCTTTCCAAAGGGACCCCTTAGGGAAGAAGGAGGTGGAGCTGTCCTGCTCCCATTACTTAGCAAATCGAGAATGGAGAATGGAGGGCCACCTTCTGCACCTGGCCAGTTGACAAGGAGAGCAGCCATAACCACACAAGAGTCAGACAGTCTGGGTGACCCCATCAATCACCCCGTGTGACCTCAAGCAAGTTACTTAGCCTCACATGGTCAGTTTCCTCATAGAAGTGCAACAACAAGATTAACCCCTCTTGAAGGGCCATGATGAGGATCTTATGCCCTAACCCTTGCATGAGACAGTCCAGAGCACATAGTAGATGCTTACCAGCCACAGCTTGTCTTTTACAATGGCTCTCTCCCAAGCCACAGGAGAAGGAAGCTTCTATGAGCTAGGCCAGGGTAACGGCGCAAGAGGGTCATTTGCAAATCCACATCTGGGCAGCGAATCTCACAGCCCTCCTTTCATCCAAAGGGCTTGATCACAGCAGTGGTGCTCCCAGCCCCCTGATGCAAGAGAGCCTCCCTCTGCCTTCCCCCAAAGCCATCACTAAGTCTCCACCTAACATTGTCTAAGGATGTCCCAACCATTCCTCCAAACCCTACTTCCACTGGATTGACAGGTGGCCAGACAGGAAGGAGGTATTACCTTGGGGTGAGAGTGGAGGGCTACAAGCCGCCTTCAGACTGCTACCCTGCTGGTTTCAGGAAACAAGACATGCTGCAGCCCCATACACCACCTCTCCAGCATGCGGGAGCCGTGCTGCTGAAAGCATTTTGATTTTCCTCTTCCCTGGACTTATCCTTTCCCCTTCAAATGCCATCTGAGGGGAACTAGAAACAAGAGAGCATTTTAAAGACTCTTTGTGCTAGCAGCAGTCCTCCAGGAGGAAGCATCCTTAGGAAACCAATGACTCTGATTCTTTCAACCCTATTCCATGAAGCAGAACCCCCAAAACATCCCCCCTCTGATTTAATATCCTCTTGGGTTTGCCAGATTTTACCACTCAGCATGCTCAAGTTCCCAAGTGGACCTGCAGCACATACCTGATTGAGGTGCCAGGCCCCCCACCCCCACCCTGGGGCACGTTTTGCGTGTTGACTCTCTGAACACTGCCCCTACCTGGTCCCACTGGTTTATTGCAAGTTAATTGGTCTCCTCCCTCTCCACCCCCACCTCCATCACCCTCGGTTATTTATTTCTATGGACCAATTACATAATGTTTTCTCTTTCGTTCATGAGGTGACAAAAATGTCTCTGCCTTTTGATTTTTTCTTAGACAGCGCTGGAGGGAGGAAAACAAGCAGTGACCCAGAAGTCTGCATGTCACTCTAACACTGGGGGACACTTAGAGGCTCCCTTGATTGGGTTTTGCCCCCGAGTCTGGAAAAAATGAACTGCCACCTTTACCAGTCAAGCTAGGAAGGCTGCAGGCTCTCTGCTGCTCCGGGTGGACTCCCTGCCTGCCCCTGGATAGGGAAATATGGTCATTGGCAAACTAGGGAGAGAGGTCCATGGGCACAGGGCCAGGAGGGCAGTCAAGGACCCTGATAAATCTGTCCTGGCTTTAAAGTTCCAAATAGGAGCCTGCCTTCATGGCCTCCTTCCTCCAGGTTTAGAAACCCGGACAAATAGCTCCCCACTTCCCAGGGCCAATGCCCAGATCTGGATGGAGGGGGAGGTGAGAGCAGACTGGGGGAGCAGGGGTGGGGGTGGCGGTGCTGTACCGCCACTGCTGCAGCCCCCTGTGTATAAAACTCCCTTTGTATGCAGGTCGCCGGCTGCTCCCCATGCCAGGTGCAGCTGCCAGGATTCTCAATGCGGTTTGAACACAATTTGCCAGTGTTGGTTCAGCTCCGCTGGCTTCCAGTTGGGGGGCCATATGCTGTCTTTAATCTGCCTGTGCGAGTCTCACCAATGTCAATAGGAACGGGCGGGTGGGTGGTTCGAATGGCCCGAGAGCTGGGACTGGGGTGGCACTCTCCCTGCTGCCAGGCGGCCCAGGTCTCCACCCCACCAAGGACCACCAGCGGGTCCTCCCAGGAGGCCATGGCAGCGGGCAGCAGGGACAGGCAGGGCTCAGTCACTGGCAGCTGCCCCTGTGTTTGGCTATGGCGCGTGGGAGCCTCTCCGTTCGGCCATCCCCAGAGCCACCATTGGGCCTTCCCCTCGACAGAGATCCCTGCCAAGGAAGTCGGCCAGGGAGGTGCCAGCGCTCAGTCCAGACTTCACATTTCCCTCATTCTTTCTTTAATTGGATTTTTGGTCCTGCTGGGCAAAATAAGCTTTCCACTGGCAAAACACTCTTGCCTCTTCTGAACGCGCGGTGGTGCCCGGCAGCTCTAGGCAGATCGTCGCCTGCCTCCCCCACCAACGCATTCATTCCCTCTCCCCAGGGACACAAGAGAGCTTGGCATGCACACACATGCACACACACACACATCCCCTCTGCCAGGTCCAGGCAAACTCAGCCTCCCTCCAAGACTCGATGTTGAGGTCCTCTTTGCAAACAGTTATTCTTGCTTACCAGGTCACGATCCCACATGGAATGGCCTGGAGTCCGGTGCTGTTGTTGGAGCCGGGGCTGTTGGGCGGGCATCGGGCACTGGCCCAGCTGTTGGCTGCCCTCTCCATGGCTGGGCTGCCCCCTCCCCTTGTAGTTAGCCCCTCCTTCCCTGAAGCCCTGAAAGTCCTAATTCTGTAACTCAGACACAGATTAAAGTGCCAAGAAGCAATCTTCCGTCTTTCCTTGACAACTGGACAGGCAAGCTAGGCCTTCACGTGTGTTTGGAGTGGGGTGTGTGGTGAGTTGGGGGAGGCTGAGGGAGGAGCAGGCAAGCAAGCTTGAGTTGGACTGAGAATGTCATTCAGAGAAGTGGCATTTTACTAGCAGCACTCAACATGAGATATTTAGATACTCTTACATCTTGGACTGAACATTAGGGAAGAAAGGGAGAGGAGGAGAGAGGAGAGTGGAAGAAGGGGGACGAGGAGGGGAGGAGGGGAGAAGAAAGAGAAGGAAGGAGAGGGAGGAAGGAGGAAGAACAGGGTGCGGGGGGATGAAGAGGAAAAGGGGAGGAAGGAGAAGAAGAAGAGGGGAGGAAGGGCAAGAAACAGACACCCCGAACTCTCACCCGCCTTTACCGGAGGTGTGTTTTAAACCCAGGCAGCTGTGAGGACCAGCAGAGCTAGCCCCTAGCCTCTCCCGGGTTTAGCCAGGCACGTTAAGGAAATCCTGCATCCCCAGACCCTCCCAGAGCTTTCAGTCGCCAAGGGAGCCCAGCAGTCCTCCCTCCATCTCTGGGGTCCCGAATTCCACTCCCTGTCCCCCACCAGCCACCAGCTGGGTCTTCCCATCCAGTGCCTGAGAGTATTAGAGAACTCATCCCCAGGCGGTTAAGGTGCCTATTAAAATACACCAAGCTCAGCCCCAACAGCAGGCCAGAAAGCTGCTGATGGTCAAATACATCACAATATTTCAGAGTCCCTGTTAACAAGCACCCATTAAAATTTGACAACCAGGTAGTATCGCAGAAAGCGCTCATTCTGAAAAAAATGTGAGAGCTTTCTGCTGCTTCAGCAAGACAAGGCTGGTTTACCTGTCCCTTGCATTTTAAGCCCAGGAGCACGAGGCCTTCCCGCCGGGGTGCTGCCTGGTTAATGGAACACTGGGTGTTTATTCGCCAGGCCACATCTGAACCTGGCTTGTTAATGAGCCTGCTGTTGTAGGCTTGCTGTCGGTCAGCCTGCCTTTTTAAATCAAAAGATAAAACAGTCGGTTATCAAGGATTAATGACTCTTACAGCATCCATATGAGGCTTGTATTTATCTTTTAAAAGAAAACAGAAGGAAGAAAAATGACCAGATTTTGTTTCAGTAAGCAGTTTAAATCTGCTCTGGTAAGTTGAATTCATTCATTCATTAATTCAGTCATGTGTCTGGGAGAAGCCAGCAGGAACCCCTTCCATCATAAGAACTTCTGACTGTGAAATAAACCCCAAGTAACCAGATTAACTATGAAGTATGTCTCCGTCAGGTTTTAGGCATTAGTTCAAGTGTAGTTTCTGTGCATTTCGGCTCATTGCAGCAAGTTGCCCATTCTGGTATTCCAGGCAGCTCTTCAGGAGGAGAAAGGGTCTCTGTTTCCCCTCTCCAGCTTCAAAATAGAGCTCATGTATGCAATGACAATATTGCTCGGTGTTGACTTAACTGGGAATATCAATATCTTAAATAAATTCCCATATGACTCATATAGTTTTGCATAGCACAGAGTGGATGAATGTCTCTTCACCTCTGAACATGCAGAGGTATATATGCATGTACCGGCACGTGTGCACACACACACCCATATCACATATACATATATGTGACCACGCAGAGCATATGGCTACCAAAAGACTCATGTTAAACAGTTTGAGAGCTTCGTCTACAACATATATTATAAAATTGGGATCTTTTATTTAGCATCCCTAGATACAGTTTGGCCATGAAACACACACACACATAAACACACACACACAATATTGGCCTTACTCTCACCCATTTTGGGTGTTTTCTAAGTTGGCTGTCTTCATATGGGCCTCCTTATTTTTATTCTCCATCCTTTTCTGAAAGTCTATATGCTCTGCGGCATGAGAGCTAGTACTATTGCATGAGGGCTCTTGAAATCACAGCCAAAAATGTCAAGGCGCTCCTTCCCACATCAGCAACAATGGCACACACTCAGGTTACAATATGGGCTATTTCGGAAATGAAATGCTCCTCCCGGTGCTGCAACACATCATTCTTTGGCTTCAAAGAAAGGCAGATACTGATTTTGGAGTAGGCTGGGGATCAAAACCAAATTCAGAAAACCCCAGTGAGGATCGGTCTACTGTGGTTTCACCTCTTTGGGTCTCCTTATGGTAATATTAACACCTGATCTACCACCCCACTGGGGAGCAGGGGAAATAGGATTTCAAGGAAATGCTTCAAGGGGATCATTTCTGGGTGGGGTAACTAACATGCCAAGGATGTCACATGGAGAACCCGAAACCTGTGCTGTTGTGCCGAGATTCGCGTTCTGACTTCTGGGTTAGGCAGAGAGGCTGTTGGGAGTAGGAATGTGGAGAAGAAATCCTGATGGGAGGTTCTAGAAGCCTTGTTCTCACTAATAAAATGGTGAAGCCCCAGAAAAGCTTCTAGCCAATTTCACCAAGAGGGAGCTGGAAATGCAGGTAAGGGGCCATTCAGCCAGCACCACGCCAACCATTCTTTCTAGTGAGCAAACCCCAAAATAGTACAGGGCTTTGCCCACACAATGGCAATTAATTACAAAGGGAAAACTCATCACTTTACATAGGAGAAAGCTGGCAGACATCACCTTAACTCAACGATGAAGGTAACAAACTGACATCCCTTTTATGGTACTCTTGCCGGACATTTATAACCTAAGTTGAGTCATGAGGAAAAATCAGGCAAACTCAAATTGGGAGACAGTTTGCAAAATAACTAGCTTGTATGCTTTAAAAATGTCAAGGTCAAGACTCAAGTAAAGACTGAAGAACTGGCAGGGCGCAGTGGCTCATGCTTGTAATCCCAGCACTTTGGGAGGCCAAGGCTGGTGGATCACCTGAGGCTGGGAGTTCAAGACCAGCCTGACCAACATGGAGAAACCCTGTCTCTACTAAAAATACAAAAAATTAGCCAGGCGTGGTGGTGCATGCCTGTAATTCCAGCTACTCGGGAGGCTGAGGCAGGAGAATTACTTGAACCGAGGAGGCAGAGGTTGCAGTGAGCCAAGATGGCGCCATTGCACTCCAGCCTGGGCAATAAGAGCAAAACTTCATCTAAAAAAAAAAAAAAGACTGAAGAACTGTTCCAGATAAAAGGAAACTAAAGAGACACAACAATGAATTGGATCTTGGGCAGAAAACTATTTTTTTCTTTGGTATAAAAGGATAGCAGTGAGACAATTGAAGAAATGTGAATGTCTGTGCATTAGATAATAGCATTATCGCAATGTTAATTTCCTGATCTTGATAATTGCACCATGGTTATGTAAGAGAATGTCCTTGTTTCTTAAGAATGTATATTAAAGTATCAGAGGTAAAGGGTTACTGTGTTTGCAATATACTCTCAAATAATTCAGAATTAGACATATCAGGATTGGGGGGTAGGGGAGAGAGGAATAAAGGTGATGGGTAAAATGTTAACCTTTGGAGAATCTGGGTTAAAGGTATATCAGAATTCTTTTACTGTTTTTGCAACTTTTTTGTGAGTTGGAAATTGTTTTGTTTTGTTTTTTTAAGCCAGGGATTAATAAATATATAAAGGATTTTGGATTTCTCTTTGGAGCAGCAAGGAAAAAAGGAGCTGGGGAATGGGCTAGAGTCAGACTTGGTAAGTGTGAGGACCCGCAAGGGTCAGTAGACAGAATGGCCATGACCCAGTGGAGAGGAGACAGAACAGGGTCCAGCCCTGATGCCAATCTCAGCCAAAAGTTGCCCTGGAATTTTTTGCAATATGCACACTGACGTAGGCTGGCTAAGTGTTATGTTTCGGTGCCTATCATGGGGCTCAATACTTAGTAGCTGGTGGGTCTGTTTTGCAGCTGAGTGAATGAATGAATAAATGAATGTGTTCCTCCCTCTGCATCACACGCCATGGTGCAGCAGGCTCCACTGGTCCGACCAGAGCTTTAAAGGGAGGTTTGTGCCTCCATTTACTGGCCCCAGTTGGGTGAGAAGGCTTGAGTGGCAGTGGGAGTCAGGACTCCTGCATTCATCTGAATGCTTATGCGAGATTCATTATTTAAGTGACAGCGCATCCCCCAAATAAACACGTGCGTCTTTGCAGCTTGCAGCCCGGGAGCTCTATTAAACACACAGCGGCAAAAGGCCCAGGCCCGCACTGCTGCATGCAATTTCCAGCCGGCTCACTATTCTTTTGTCACCGCCTTTTTATTGGTTTTCTCAAAGTGGTTACAATGCTGTTATTGTAAAACCCTCACACCAGAAGAGCGATAGGTGGCAGTGATGGGGGAATGGAGCAATTTTTGCCAGGAGAGCCTGCAGACCCAGGTGGGGGAGGCTACCTGGCAAAAGTGGGGGGAAATAGGGCCTTTTCTTTGCTCAGGTCCACTTGACCAGCTAGGAAATCCACCGGGAGCCAAAGCAACCCTTGAATTCCCTGTAGGGAAAAATGGCCTTAGCATTTGCTGCCCCTGGGGAGGCCCCTCTGCGAATCTCAGCAGCCCCTCCTCTTCCCAGTCCGGCCAGTTTCTGGGTGCACAGCCAGGTCTGGCCCAAGGTAGGGGACAGAAGCCACACTCTTAGGGGCTGTGATTTTGCCGGTGTTGCCATTTCTCACCTGAAGGAAGGACTCTTTTTCTCATCCCACTGGGGTATAGGTATTGAGGTATATAATTTCCATGCAATAAAATGCGCAAATTTCAAGTGTACGCCTCGATGACTTTTTATACAGCACAGCTCAAGCAATGGAGCAGTGCTGTGCGATAGAACTTTCTGCAAAGTAGGAAATATTCTCTGTCACATGTGGCTAATGAGCACTTGAAATGTGGCTAGTGAGTCTAAGCAACTGAATTCTTAATTGTATTTCATTTTAATTTAATAGTCACGTGTACCTAGCAGCTACCATATTAGACACTAATATAGAAGATTTCATCATTCCAGAAAGTTATCATTCCAGAAAGTTCCCTTGTGCCCCCTTCAGTCACTCCCCAAGAGGTAACCACTTTTCTGACTTCTATCACCATAGACTAGAGGTTCTCTGCTTGGGCACCATTGACCTTTGGGGTGGGATGAGTCTTTGTTGTAGAGGACTGTCCTGTGCACTGCGGGATGTTTTAGCAGCATCCCTGGCCTCTACCTGCCAGATGTCAGTAGCACACGTGCACACACACACGCCCCAGTTGTGATAACCAAAAACGTCTCCAGACATTGCCAAATGTCCCACAATGGGGGATAGGAGTTGTAGATCCACCGCTGATTGAGAACCCCTACCCTAAATTAGTTTTGCCTGTTCTTAAACATCCTATTAATGGAATCATACATTATGTAATTTGTGGCCAGCTCCTTTTGCCCAACATAATGTCTGAGATTCCTCTATGTTGTTTCGAGTATCTGAAGTTGATTCCTTTTCATTGCTGAGTACTATTCTATTGCCTAGATGTACAGCAGTTTGTTTATTCATTTGTCTGTTGATAAACATTTGGGTTGTTTCCAGTTTGGGGCTGTTATACATAAAGTCACTATGAACATTCATGTACAGATCTTTGAGTTGATGTAGGTCTATATTTCAATGCCCAAGGGTAGAATTGCTGGGTCACAGCTAGGTAGGTATTTGTGTTTATCAGGAACTCTTCTCTAGAGTGGCCATTTTCCACTCCTACTGACAGTGCATGAGAGTTCCTGTTCCCGAGCACCCTAGCCTCTGTCTTTTTAATTTTAGCCATTCTAATGGATTCTAGGGCAGCCTAACAAAGCCCACAAAGCCATCCACAGGAGCCAGAGTAAAGTGCAGCTATAATAACAAAAGTGTGGCCAGTGCAGTGGCTCACATCTATAATTCCAACATTTTGAGAGGCCGAGGCAGGAGGATCAATTGAGACCAGGAGTTTGTGACCAGCCTGAGCAACGTAGTGAGATCCCATCTCTACAAGAAATACAAAAATTAGCCAGGTGTGGTGGCATGCAACTGTAATCTCAGGAGGCCGAGACAGGAGGATTGCCTGAGCCCAGGAGTTTGAGCTGTGATCATGCCACTACACTCTAGCCTGGGTGACAGAGCAAGAGAGAGAGAGAGAGAGAGAGAGAGAGAGAGAGAAAGAGAGAGAGAGGAAAAGAAAGAAAGCAAGGAAGGAAGGAAAGAAAGAAAGAGTATGCAGTGGAAGGGACCTTGGAGACCCCTAGCCTTTGGCCTTCATGAGCTCTGAGTCCAGGGAGCCGAGTGTGCCTTGGGGCCACTCACAGTGGGCTGTAGGGGAGGTAGGTTGCTTCCCAGCAATGTTCTTTCTGCTCCACAGCTTGTTGGAGGGAAGAGGCCTCAGCATGACCACCTGACAGGGAAAAAGAAGACATAGGGAGACAGAGTTTGCATCACAAGTAAGAATGACAGGAAAAGTGTATTCTATGGGAGACCCTCAACTCCTTCCCGCACACAAAGGCATGCATGCATACGCATGCACAGACACACACACACACATTCCCCTCCACAAGAGACATGGAGCAGCAATTCCTTTGCAAGAGGTGGAATGATGATGAAGAAGCAGAGAGTGACAAGAAGGGTTACTCAGCTGCCACATGGGGAGTTAAAAATGGTTTGGCTAAGGACTTACCAAGTTTTGGAGGGCATGCCCTGTGCGTGTTGTAAATTAGACACTAGAAGATGGGAACTCCTTCAAGGAAATAAATCCCCACCCCTACCTCCATGAAGCTTCTGTTGTGATTTTCGATGGAAAATAAATAGTGCAACTCCGAAGTTGCAGAAAATATAATGCCACCAGGACCTGGACACAGAGAGCTGCCTGTGTCAGGACTGACAGTGTGACAGGTTAACCCAGAGGGGCTTACCAGAGGAAGTCGGGAATCTGAAGGAGAGAAGCACCCGGAATTAACCACGAGACAGAGAAAGTGTCCCACCATCCTAATAAGGATAGTGTCTTAACATGTTCTTCTGTTTGGTGCTGTTTCAGAGGGCCTCGTTAGCTACAGTGTTCCCCTAAATCTTGGGGAAATGTTATTTCCTCCCCCAAAAGACATTAACTTATTTTTAGAATCATAAGGAAACTCCCGGTGATAAAACAATCTATCTCTGTTACTAAAGTAAGTGTAGGAAGGTCTCTGCCAATGTTATCCCAAAGAGGTCAGGGTTAGTGGTAAGAGACAGAGTGTCCTGTGAGGATGATGTCACCTGTTCCATCGATCACTTGGAAAGAAAACGTCTGGAAGTGGGAAGTAGCCCTACTGGTGTTCAGGAGGTGGACCTTAGCCAACCGAGAGAGTGAACATGGACCTAGTTCTTTTGGGCCAGGATATCTTGAGGCTGGAACATTTTTTTTTTTTAACACAGTCTCGCTCTGTTGTCCAGGCTGGAGTGCAGTGGTGTGATCTTGGCTCACTGCAACCTCCACCTCCCAGGTTCAAGCAATTCTCCTGCCTCAGCCTCCCCAGTAGCTGGGATTACAGCGTGTGCCACCATGCCCAGCTAATTTTTATATTTTTTTTACTAGAGACATGGGGTTTCATCATGTTGGCCAGGCTGGTCTCAAACTCCTGACCTCAAGTAATCCGCCCACCTCGGCCTCCCAAAGTGCTGGGATCACAGGTGTGAGCCTTTAAGGGCACTTACCACTGACAGGGCTCAAAGTTGGCATCTGCTTGAGGAAAAGAGATGTCAGCTAGCCAGGAACTCGTAGCAGGAGGGACGTTAAACTGAAGATGAGTCAACTCTAAATTGTAAGCCAAATGCTCCAGGTTCGTGTTTCTCTGTTTATTTTCTCTTTGTCTGCCTCCGAACTATTTATTAAAATGTGAGCTCCATGAAGGACAAGGGCTTCATTCGTCTTGTTCACAGCTGTATCAGCAGCTAGAAATGTGCCTGGCACATGGCTCACTAAATATTTGGTGAACAGATGAATAGCAAAGATCTAATTGAATGCTCAGGCCTTGGTTCAGCTGAGCTACTCAATGAATCTGGGAAAGCAACTCCTACAAAACACAGAAGGCCTGATCAGGGTGCAACAGAGAAACTCAAAGCACCTGTGAGGTCACTGTGACAGTCTCAGGGAGACCAGAGCGAGGAGCCCAAGGAAAAGGTGACTTCTCTAAAGTTTCAAGTGCCAGTCGTGTTTTCAGCCTGATATGGTTTGGATGTTTGTCCTCTCCAAATCTCATGTTGAAATGTGATCCCCACTGTTGGAGGTGGCGCCTGGTGGGGGGTGAGTAGATCATGGGAGTAGCCCCAAGTGAATGGTTTAGCACCATCCCTTAAGTGATAAGTGAGTTCGAGCTCAGTTAGTTCATGCAAGATCTGGTTGTTTAAAAATGTGCGGCTGCTTCCTCTCCATCTCTCCTGCTCTCACTCTTACCATGTGACACATTGGCTCCCCTTTGTCTTCCACCATGATTGTAAGCTCCCTGAGGCCCTCATCAGAAGCAGATACCGGCCCCATGCTTCCTGTACAACCTGCAGAACCATCAGCCAATTTAACCTCTTTTCTTTATAAATTCCCTAGTCTCAGGTATTTCTTTACAGTGATGAAAAACAGCCCAATACATAGCCTCTCTGCATTGACCCTACTTCCATCACCAGCCTCTGGGAGAGGTGAGTCCTGTTTTACTGAAGAGTGTCCCTAACATAGCCTCCCTTCCTCGGACAGGGCCCAGAACCTTCCAAGGTTAAACAGAAGCAGGTTTCCAGGATGGAAAAGCTCCAGGCAGACATGAGATGCTAAACCCCCAAACTTTCCTCCTGGAATTCCCCTTCCTCTTGCAGTTTGTACCTTGATACCAAAGGCCACCCCCAGGAGAAAACACCCTTCATGACTAGTCCTTCAAAGGACAGAGTCTTTTTTTTTCTTTGTTTCACCTTAGCAGAGTCGAGACAGGCAGACAAAAATGTCTTAGCTTTGTTAAAGAATGAAGGAGGAGCAGAAACATAAGGGGCAGAAAATCGTGTTCATTTCCCAAGCCTTCACTCCAGGAGTGAGGCATGTCTGGACACACAGGGGCACCTTTGATTCCAGACCTGCCTCCCAGAGTCAAATAAAGGAGCTGAAGTGCCAGTCAGTGGCCTCAGCTTTGCCTAAATCCCCCTACTCTGGCCTTGGACAAGCCAATGCCATCTTCCTCCTAGAGGCAGACACCATCTCTTTTCCAGGGCCTGTGGAGAGCAGTTCCCCTCTCCCTCTGCCTCAAGGATAGCACCTCTCAGCTTCCCTAATCTCTCCCCCTTAGTGTGGGGGTGCAGCTAGTCTGTGGATGATTTGCAGGACAGCAGTGGTTGACAGCCAGCAAATAATAGAGCTCCCTGGGTCTGTGTTATCTAATCCACCTACCTCTAGAGCTTCCCATAGCAACTCACTCCGGAAGCACCCCTCCCCCCATACCATCTGGAAGTGGTTTCAGAAAAATCTACTCATTATTGTTAAAAAGCAACATGTAGGCTTTTGTAAGATACAGTTACAACAGCAGCCCTTAGATTGTAAGTTTCCGGAAGGTAGGATCTTTCCCTTGTTTGCTGCTGTGTAACCATCACCTGGCACATAGTATGAACTTCATAAATGACTTTTGAATAAATGCAGAATTAATAAACTCACAATTGGGGTGTTCCAATTATTTCTGCGTAACAAATTATTCCAAAACTTAGCAGCTTACAACTGTTTTATTATGCTTGAAGTTTCCATAAGTCCGGAATTTGGATGGGGCCAAGCATTGTGGATCTCCCTTCCTCTGCTCCACAATGTCTGGGGTCTCAGTTGAGAAGACTTGTAAAGAGCTAGGGGCTGGAATCATCCAGAAGTTCCTTCATTGACACATCTGGTACTTAGGCTGAAATGACTTGGAGACTGGGCTCAGCAGGGACTATGGATCTCTGCACCTATGTGTTGCCCCTTCATGTTAATTGGGCTTCCTCTCAGCATGGCAGGCTGAAGGCAGTCAGAGTTCTTACATGACAATCACTCAGGGCTCCAGGGCAGAAGCTGTGTAACCTTTTATGACCTAGCCCTGTCATTCTCTTAGTTGAAGCTGTCACCAGCATATACAGATTCAAGGAGGGAAAGACCCCACTTCTCATTGGAAGGAGTGTCAGGAATCCTTGAGTTCATGTTTTTGAACCATCCCAAAGGGTGAAAAATTAGGAAGCTCTAATGATATTGCATTCATTCCTTCAACAGAATGTATGTTGAGCATCTACCACATGTTAAGCTCTGGGTTGAGTGATGTGCAGGGATTTAGCAGTGAACAAAATAGACATTGTCTCTGCCCTCATTAACAAATAGATAATGCACACAGACAAATGCATAATTACAGATCATGATGAGTGCTATTAAGTGGGGTGGGGAGAGTGCCCTGAGAAAGAACAGGGAGGCTTAATTTAAATTGGAAGTGTCTTGCTCCCTTCTAAGCAAAACCTGACGCAAGGTTTTGTGTGCAAGCAGTTTCTTTGGGAGGTGATTCCAGGAAGCATCAGTAGGGCAATAAGGACATGCAGAGAGCCAGGGGAGCAGTCAGAGGCTGTATTGATAAATAGGCTCCCACCCATTTGTCTGCATTTGCTGGGGCAAATGGGGCTGGGTCCTGCAGGATACCCCTGGTTGACAGTGTGGAATACATCTCAGATCATCCCAACTGAGAGATGAGGAGACTGGAGCATTTACCCACCAAATCCTGACAGTCAGAGTTGGAGGCGTTAGGAAGGGCTGCCCACTCATGCAGCCAAAGAGAGCCTTGGGCAAAGGACCCCAAGTGCTGAGAGAAGCAGCCAAGGGAATACGGAAGGAGTCTGGCCCAGGGGTCCCTCTGTGAGCAAGTGATCTTCTCAAAGAAGGAGTTCAAGGGTCAAGAACATAGGATTTCTAGATGGTTCATAGATTTTTCTGTGTTATATGTGGATTTTTACCAATAATGCCAGCACTTAGCACAGTGCCTTAGATAATAATATGGTTTGGGTTTTCTTCCTTTGTAATGACTGTCCCCACTGACCACCCCGCCCCCACCTGCCCCTCTCCTCTGTGATGAATAGAAAACATTGGCAAAATTGCCCACAAGCAGGGAGGCAGGCAGGCAAGGTGAGGAGAGAGTTTTCCCTTTGTGTGAGGTTAACTGCCTGGTGTAGTGGGCATCACACCCTGCAACTGACCTCAGCTGAGCTTAGTGAGGCAGAGAGGCTGGCCTAGCTTAAGGTGTCACTAAACAATTCCTGGGGGAGATCTTTCATGCCTAGTCAGTTCCCCAGGAGGGGAGTCTGTAGGGAAACCCGGTGAGCAGCACCCTTGTTGAGGGATGGTCACATTAGCCAGACACATGCGCAGTTCTGTGTCAACGCTGGCTGATGGCTCTCTGGTCCTGGCAACCTGAGTGAGATTCCCAGAGATCCGTCGCAGTTCCTCTGCAAAAGCTTTGCAACACTAGACTCCACGGATCGGCAGGTCTGTGGTGAACTGGGGGCGATGCTACGAAAACGCTAATCAGCCACTGCAACTGGAGGAAAAAAAATCAGTGAGCAACTGGAAGAAAAAGCATTTTTACAAAGACAGTATAATACTCTTTCATTTTCAAATAGCTAAATAGAATTTCTATATAATTTTCAAACAGTGTTTGTCTTAATGGCTCTTTGAAAGCCTCCTTTTCCAATTTGACTGTTACTGAATACCAAGTGGATACCATGCCCTGGGTGAAGCATTTTTTGTAAGGTAAAAATCAAAATAATGACTGCTTCTGTAGTGACTTTCAGCGCTTGGCACGGTTCGTAGCCGAAGCAGGAACACGGTCCCTAGCCACTTGTCAATATATCTCTTTTTTTTGTGCACTCTCCTGCCTGTGTATTCTCAGCGGCTCTCCTACCCATCCCCAGGGCTGGCCTGAGCCACTGTCACCCTGAGAACAGCAAAACACTCTGTGGGGGAGGGGTGGGAGAGGGAGAGGAGGGGGAAGAGAGAAAAAGAGAAGGGGAGAAAGGAGAGGAGACAGAAAAGGGCAGAGAAGAGGGGGGAATAGAGGAGGGGGAGAATGGAGAAGGGGAACAAAATGGAAAGGGGGGAAGAGGAGGGTGGGGAAGGAAAGGAGAAGGGAGAGGGATGCAAAAGTAGGCAGAGGGGAAGGGAAAAGAGGAAAGGAGAGGAGAAGAGGGAAAAGGAGAAGAGGAAGCGTAGGGAGGGGAGAGAATCTTCTGCAATGGAAAAGACAGGAAGTGAAATTCCTAACCCAGTGATAAATAGAATCCCAGCTGCACTAAGAACAGAGCAGTGGTAAGATCATTCAAACTCTGAATTCCTGACAGTGAAAAATAAACTCATCTTTGCTGGAGAATGGAAATTTAGGGAAGGCGGCCTGGTGCGCTCTGGATTCCACAGCCCCTGTCTCTGGTCGAGGGCACAGAAGCGTTGGAGGGTTGAGAAAGGGTGACTGGCAGCCTTTGGGCCAAGTTGCCTCAAGTCCAGACAGGCCAAGAAAAGCAGCCGAATACTGCAGAAGGGAAGGTAGAAGTTGGAAATAAGAAAATGAAAGCACCAGGTGGCCCATGGCGGGGAGATGCCCAGAGGTGGAGACAGAACCCAGGGATCCCTGGTTCATGGGGTGACCTTGAGAAAAGACCCAGCCAGTCTTAGACAAGGTGATGAAAGGAAGGAAGAAGGCAGCTGAGCTGAAGGGAACAAATATTCCCCCTCCCCCACCCTGGTGGATGCTGAAGCATCTTCAGGGCGCCCTGCCTGGGTACTGGACCAAAGACTTGGAGGTATTAGAATCTTGGGTCTGTGCCCGGCCCTATCCGTGCCCAGTGTTGGGCACCCCCAGAGGCTAAGCTCAGCCAAAAGCTCCTCAGGCATCCTCATCCCACTCGTTCATGGGATGGTTCCACCCATATGAAGAGAAAGGCCTGGGTGGTGCCTCTCCTCCTGACTCCAGCCTCCTTCCCAGGTCCCAGTCCCATCCATACAGGGGTGCTGGACTGGCCCCCACTGGTGGGAGGACAGATAAGCAAAGGGGTGGTGGAGGACACTGCAAATGCTCCACCACACCCACATCCCTTCCAGCCCCTGCCCCACCCCATATATCCACCCCTCTCCTAATTCCTACAGCCTGTGCCTGGGACTCTTTGGAGGCCTGCCAGGGGTACCTCCCACTCACAGCCAGAGGTACCCAGGAGTTTCAATCCCCACACTCAGGGTAGTCCTTAGCAGGTGCAAGGGAACATGCCGGTGCAACACTCTTGCCTGGAGTCGGGACAGGCTCTGAGGTGTCATTTGCCCACCAGAGCTCTTCCTTTGGGAGGTCATGAGGGTGGGGCCCTCATGAAGGGCATCAGTGCCTTTATAAAAGTGATCCCAGGCCAGGCGCGGTGGCTCACGCCTGTAATTCCAGCACTTTGGGAGGCCGAGGCAGGCAGATCACATGAGGTCAGGAGTTCGAGACCAAACTGACTAACATTGTGAAACCCCGTCTGTACTAGAAATACAAAAATTAGCCGGGCGTAGTGGCACATGCCTGTAATCCCAGCTACTTCGGAGGCTGAGGCAGGAGGGCAGGAGAATCACTTGAACCTGGGAGGCGGAGGTTGCAGTGAGCTGAAATCACATCACTGCACTCCAGCCTGGGCGACATAGGGAGATCCTGTTTCAAAAAACAAACAAACAAAAAAAAAAAAAACAACAACAACAACAAAAGAAAGCCTTATGATTATAACTTCAAAAATCCTATCTAGAGAAACAGTGGGCATGCGAAGTATCAGTGTCTGGTGCTATGTGACTTTTGGTTACAAGGAAGTGGACCAAAGTGAAGACTGATTAATGCTTAATTGTAACTATATTTCTGTTTCAGAAGCTGACATGTAGTTCTTGTTAATTCTGTGAAGACAGTTTCATAGTCAGAGCAGGGCCCAATGCTGAATCATTTTTTTTTCTTTTTACTTTTCTTCCTTTAATAAAAGTAAAAGAGCATCGTATTAAGATTCAGTGCGGGGCTGCGGTTGAACTATGAGGTTAGGCTTCCTTTTCCTCAGAGGGCTTCTCAGCTTTAAAGCTGGAGAGCAGTTTGATTTCTAAAGCTTTTTTTTTTAACTTTAATATCTAATAAAATACAGTTTCTTTTTCAAAGAGGATCTCCATGTAGCCATGAAACAATGCTTTCAAATCAAAAATAAAAAAGCAACATAAAAAAATAGCCCAATTCAGGAAAAAATAGGCGAAAATATTCATTTGTGATGCTCACACAAATATATTTCTACCAGGTTACAGAGAAAAACAAAGGAAAAAGATCTTCAATCATGGACCCCCTTCCCTCTCAGGAGGGTTTCAACAATTTAACTGCAAAATGCAGAGGTCAGTAAAGAGAGTAGCAACCCTAGGCAACAGAGTTAATAACCACAGAGGTTGGTGGGGAAGGAGGAGGATGGGTATCAGAAAAACCAAGCAAGAAAGAAAGAGCTGAATACAGAGATGGATTGGGATTGTTTGCTCAATGCTTGTGTTAATAAAGTTTATTCTATCTTTTTAAAAAAGTTAAACAAGAAATGCCAAGTATTATTTTCATTTAGCCCGCTAGTAAGAAAAGTTGTATAAACTCTTCCCTGAATCAGGAAAATGCTAAATTATGATATTTTTTATTTTTCTAGAAAGTTATTTTCATTTTCAACATTTTCATATGTACTTTATTGGCGTCTTAAAAAGAAATCATCAGGACGCAGTGACTTATACTGGTAATCGCAGCAGTTTGGGAGGCTGAGGCAGGAGGATTGCTTGAACGCAGGAGTTTGAGTTCAGCCTGGGCAACATAGGTAGATCTTATCTCTAAAAAAAAATTTTTTTTAAGTAGCTGGGCATGGTGGCTCCAGCCTGTAGACTTAGCCACTCGAGAGGCTGAGCTGGAAGGATTGTTTGAGCCCGAAAGGTTGAGGATGCAGTGAGCTATGATTGCACCAACTACCCTCCAACCTATGTGAAAGAAAGCAAGGGAGGGAGGGAGGAAGAAGGAAGGAAGGAAGGAAGGAAGGAAGGAAGGAAGGAAGCAGGTAGGCAGTTAGGAAAGGGGCAGGGAGTGGGTTCAGCAATGTGCAATGAGCATCTAATAAATTATAGTTGCTTCTTCAAAGAGGATCCCCGTATAGCTATGAAGAAGTATCTACCCATAGGTGTACAAGGTAGGTGAAGGGATATACAATAC
>CAUYUD010113478.1:0-46913 GCA_963575295.1 Alouatta caraya | reverse complement strand
CGCCCTCCCCCCACCCCCCCCCCCCATGGTTCACGTGTTGCCCCTCCCACCCCCTCACTCGTTGGTGGGCAAACAGGGGCACCCCAACCCCCCCCCCTTTTTTTTTTTTTTTTTTTTTTTTTTTTTTTTTGTATTTTTAGTAGAGACAGGGTTTCACCATGTTGGCCAGGATGGTCTCAATCTCTTGAACTCAAGATCCACCCTCCTCAGCCTCCCAAAACACTGGGACTACAGGCGTGAGCCACCACTCCGGGCCAACAATTCTTATCACACAGATAAGACATCTCTATAGAAACATTATTTAAAAAAATGAAACATTCCATAATCTCACCACCCACTGATAAGCACAGTAGTATTGTCAATATTCTAATGTAGTTATTTCTAAACTTTCATGTAAATACATACTTTTAAAAAAGCAGACTCACAATGTATATCCAATTAGGTAAACTTTTTCTCTTAGTATATCAAAGTTTTTGTTGTCGTTTTGTTTTTGTTTTTTAGAGATAAGGTCTCACTCTGTTACCCAGGCTGGAAAGCAGAGGCAAAATCATACCTCACTGCAGGCTCAACCTCCCAAGACCAAGTGATCCTCCCACCTGAGCCTCCCAAGTAGCTGCGACTACAGCTAGGCATGATGGTGCACGCCTAATTTTTTTTTTTTTTTTCTTTTTTGTAGAGACCAGGTTTCTCTATGATCCCGAACTTCTGGCCTCAAGTGATCCTGCTGCCTCAGCCTCCCAAAGTGCTGGGATTATAGGCATGAGCTACTGCACCCCATCATAAAATCTTTCCATGCACAATAAATACAGATATGCTACATTATACTAACTGTGTTCAGTTATTGAGGAATTTCTACAGACTCTTTAGCAACTCTTCAGATGTATGCATATACACAGCAACATGCACAATATTTTCATTTTTGACTTACAGAATTTAACTCTCCTTTGTGACACAGCTATACTATATTGTGAGTCTGCACTAAGGGTACATGTGACAGTGGGGAGTTGTCCTTTCTTTATCTTTTTTTATGCCTTATAACTCACCCTCCATCCCCAATCACTGTATCAGGAAGAAAGGAGTAAGACAGTCTCACACAAAGCATTCAAATATCCCACCGCTTTGCAGTCATTACTAAGAGGCATATTCCAATGTGACAGCTGGATGACATCTCACCCTGTCTATTAAGATGGAGAGGAGAGGATGCCCATTTCCAGGAGGAGGGCTGCAGGCCGATATGTGAAACCTATTAATTGATCTTTTAGACCCCGTCTATTACTTTATATCATCTGTACTCTATTAAATCATTTCATTCCAGCTAGACAACCAAGTAATACCTCCACGGAACCTCAGCATGTTCTGTTCTCCAGCCCCACTTCTACTGCTGGCTTGTCTTAAACTTTCTTAAATTAAAAGGCAAGAAAGAAGCTTGCACTCCCAGAAGCCATTAGGCCTACTGCTGCTTTTGAATGAAACATCTCTGACCCTTATCATAAATATATTAAGCAAAGAAAGGTTAAAAATCCACTGAGGGAAACATGGTCAGCCATGAGTCATTTATGCCCTGGGGTGAAATCAGAAGTCATAAATTAAGGTAAATCAATTCCAATGGTGTATCAGAGGAGAGGAAAGACATGAAAATCCCAGGCTGCCTCATTACTAATATAGGATCTGTGCATGGTGAATAAATCTCCAAAGATGTAGAAGTAAATGGACGGAGGAGGAGAAGCTGCTCTCAGAGGAATGGGTAGGGATACTTTAACCAGCAATGATTTTAGCACAATTATGTGATTCATAACCAAATAGACAAAAGTGAATGTTTGAAACCACACCATGTGAGCTAAAGCTAACTTCAAGCCCCGCTTGAAAACTAATTTCAAGCCCCCTGTTACATGTGCATATGACAGATGTGGGGTTGATTATCCATTCTGTGACTCTGCCATGCATGACCTAAGATGACCCCAAACTCAAAGGCCCTTATCCCTTCCAATGCTCAGCTGCCATTCACCACTATTTCTTGGGTGAACTGACTTATTCAATGACATAAGAAAAATCTCTGGCTCCTGGACTCTTACATAGCCCTCCTGCCCTTCAAAAGTTCTCTTATTAATCATATTGACCAAAAAAAAAAAAAATACACATTCTATGAGTACATCTAGTTATTACCTATTAATCAAAATGGGGCCCCTGGTCTTGCCCAACTCCGTATACTTCCGTTTTACATTCTTTCAAAAAAATTTTATTAATAAAGGCAATTAATCAAGTGTAACATAAATGCAACCATGTCTTTTAGATGTTTTCCATGTAAAGCAATTCACAAATCAGACAAAACACTCCATTGGATTAAGTTTCCAGATGAAATCTGATGAGAAGTATTCAAATCTACACATCTGGGAATATCAGTGAATTCCAAGTGGACAAACGCTACAATTGAAGTTTCAGCCTCTTAGGCTGTTTCACTGGTCTGTAAGCTCCATAAGAGTTGAAACAGTGTCTGAGTTGTTTACCACTGTATCCCCAGCACCAAGCACAGTGACATAGAGTATTTATCAAATATGTGGTATGTAGAAGAGTGGAAGGAAGGGAGGGAGGGGAGGAGGTAAAAAAAATAGTGATTGGAGGAGAGTAGGACAGGAGTGGAGCAAACCGCCTGACTTTTCCTTTAAAAATAACTACTGACCAGGCGCAGTGGCTCAAGCCTGTAATCCCAGAACTTTGGGAGGCCAAGGTGGGTGGATCACGAGGTCAGGAGTTCAAAACTAGCCTGACCAACATGGTAAAACCCCGTCTCTACTAAAAATACAAAAATTAGCCGGGTGTGGTGCCACACACCTGTAATCCCAGCTACTCAGGAGGCCAAGGCAGGAGAATTGCTTGAACCTAGGAGGCAGAGGTGGCAGTGAGCCGAGAGCATGCCATTGCATTGCACTCCAGCCTGGGTGATAGAGCAAGACTCCATCTCAAAAAAAATAAATTAATAAATAACTACTTGATTCTTTTGGTGAAAAATGATTCATAATTATTAGAAAAATTTGAGTCATGCAGAAAAATACAGAGGGGAAAAAAAAAACACCTCAAAGCTTGTCACAAAGTATCATTAGCATTATATGAACCAATTTTCAGCCATTTTCTGTGAATACATACAAACAAAAGCACCAACACACTTACATCATCTTACAAACCTGAATCATACAGTGCATTCTATCACTTTGATTTAAGCTAGCCCAAATGAGCCTCCCTCCCCAACAGTCAGTTTTCTGATCTTGGTGACTAAAATTGAACATATTGAAATGTAATGACTGTGGCTCCGTCACTGGGCCTCTCAGGTGTGGCTGGTGTGGGTGGCAGCTATCACTGCTCCTGGGCAACAGGCTGACACCAGACTGAGACACTGCCCTGATCAGCTTCAGCATTTCAGTAACAAATGAATCATTAGACTGGCATTAACGTCACTAACAGGAAAAACACAAATAGAGCCAAACCAGACTTACGTTGCCAGAACTAAAACAGCTGACATAATATCTGTTTTCCATCTACTTTTATATAAAATGATGACAAATAAAATAGCTATCAGCGTGCCTTCACAATTGAGCACCAATTTCTCCTTTGCGATCTCCACTTTGGACCACAAAGCTAGTATCTTTTGATATCTTTTAAGGCAAGTTTGTAATATCTGGAGGTGATAATTGAGTCTGAGATGAGGAAGTGATCTGGACATGCTGAGCATATTCTTCCTCTCTTCCAGATCTGCCTTCCAGCAAAAATATTTCACTGGTCCACCATCCCTAAGGTATATCACACATGGCAGAAGAGACTCTACCCCATGTGGAGAGGACTGCAGTTGTCCAGTGCAGCCTAAGATTAGGTGAGTAATTCTAATACCAGGCTTCAATAACTAGAAGCTCAGACCTAAGCTATTTTCATACAGCCATACCAAGAACAAAATCAACATTTTGATCTTCATCAGACTCCTTTCTTGATTGGATGAAAACTTAAGAAGGGAAATGAGGGTGTAATTTATTAGTTCTTCCCACACTAAAATCCTATAACATACATCAAACTCTTATTCCATAACTGCTTTGGTCTGTTTCAATATATAATCTACAGAATAGATTGGGTAGATTAGGAAATCAATTCACATATATCAATTCATGCTTAAACATATATATGTGCATTAAGTATATGAAGATATGTCTATAATCATCTGTTATTTGACATTTGTACCTTATCAGTTTTAATGAAATATTCCCACTTTCTAAGAATGCAGCAATGTTTTCTCCTACCACAGAACTTGAAGTTAGAAGATGCTATACATATACAGAGAGACAAATAGCTATACATAGGAATTTCTGTTCTTCAAACCTCCTATCAAAACTCATACTCATTGGTATTGTGCATGAATATAAGAAGTTTCTAAATCAAGGATCAGCGAAGTATAGCCCACAGACCAAATCCAGCCTGTTACTTATTTTTGTATAAATAGCTAAAATGATGGGTTTTACATTTTTTAAATATCAGAAAAACAAAAATTATGCAACAAAGACCATATGTGGCCCATAAAACCTAAAATATGTACTATCTGTTTTTTTCACTTAAAAAAAAAAAAAAAAGCTTGGCCGGGCACGGTGGCTCACACCTGTAATCCCAGCACTTTGGGAGGCTGAGATAGGTGGATCACGAGGTCAAGAGATCGAGATCATCCTGGCCAATATGGTGAAACCCCATCTCTACTAAAAAACACAAAACTTAGCTGGGCGTGGTGGCGTGCGCCTGTAGTCCCAGCTACTCGGGAGGCTGAGGCAGGAGAATTGCTTGAACCCAGGAGGCAGAGATTGCAGTGAGCACTCCAGCCTGGTGCCTGGCGACAGAGCAAGACTCTGTCTCAAAAAAAAAAAAAAGGCTTGCCAAATCCTTTTCTACAGTAACTCTTTCTCAATACTCTCTCTCTCTCTCTCTCACTCACACACACACACACACACACACACACACATACCATTCTTGTTTCCTACTTTAAGGTTAATTCTAGATCCTATCAGTGGAGGGTAATCATTAGAAGCATGAAGTTAGACAACCTTGAAGTCAAATCCAAGCTTTGACATGATTTGATATGTGACTTTATAAAAGTTACTCTGCTTCTCTGAGTATCAACTTCCTGGCCTTTAAAAGAGAATGATAATGGTGTCTAATTGATAGAGTACCTAATTGACAGGCAAAGCTTTGAAAACATAAATGTAAAGAAATCAGGATAACACGTGTCATGTGGAATCGCTCAATAAATTAGTTTCTACTAATCAAACCTGGTTTTGTTAATACACTTCTTGTTGTATGCACCCTCAAATTTAACCATTCCTGCTCCCACAATCCACCCAAGATAAATTATAATATTTCTCATGTATCTTCTAAAATCAACTGTTCCATACAGCTAGAGGCAATCAGAAAATAAACATAAATATTCCCATAAATATAGTCCTTTCAACTTTTTCTGTGGAAACAAGTGTAAAGCTATTGGTAACGCTGAATTCAAATATCTCAGAGAAAAATAATACACCATAGAGCAGCTTGGTCAAGGTGACCAGCAAACCTCCCTAACAGATGTGAAAACTCCAAAGAATATTTTATTGCAATAGGATTTTTGTGCAAAATAATTTAGTGTGAGGGCAAGCAGCTCCTTACACAAAATAAGGGCTGAATGAATAATCAGGTTCTCAATTAGACAACTACAGACCTAAGTGTCTGCAGTTAAAAATAATACTGAGGTGACTTGGCATGTGTTTCTGTTATAAGTTCACACAAAAAGACTTTTTTAAAAATTGTTCTGTATCTTTTGACCTTGTTGCAGAAGTTTTTAAACCTTTTGTCCCTGCTCTCTTGAACTAGCCCATATCCAACATTTGTACTCACACTGAACTCAGACAATCATAGCTCTTCCAAAAATATATTCAATAGAAGTAGCTTTCCTTAAGGCACTGCCTGACTTGTGTCTTTATCCTTTGACAAGAAAAGCAAGAAAGAGTTGCCGCTCAAATTTAGGCAATATTTGTGGTGATAGCTAAGGGGTTTTATCTCTACCCTAAGCCCAGAAGATTCTCTTAGTCCTTTATTGCAGCATCATGTAACACGTTATTCTTCAGAATTCCCAAGAATGGAAGAGTCTGCATATAAACAGACTCCAGAGGCCAATTATTGATGGTAACAAACGGTATTTGCATAGCAGGTATTAAATTCATGTTTGTAACTCAGATGTTAAAAATATGGCATTTTTATTTTTGATAACTTAAAATTCCCATTTCAACTTCCCATTCTGAAGGAGGGAGACAATATCATCTTAATGACCTCTTTCCCAAGGTGACCCATGATTTCAGGAGTGGGGCACATACATCTGCCAAGGGGGCCAGAAGGAGGGTCTGTCACTACTGGAACGGCTGAGAGGAGCAAGAGTTAAGAGCACAGATATAGAGCCAGATTGTCTGGGCTTCATTCCTGGCTCTTCCAGTCACTAGCTATGAGACCATGGGTGAGTCACTTAACCTTCTGTGCCTCAGTTTTCCCATGTGAACTGGGTTATAACCTATGTCATACGGTTATCATGTGGATTAGGCAAGTTAACATTCAGAAAGCACTTAGACAGACTTTAGTGCTTGGTAAGCATTGTAGAAGTATTTGTTAAATAAATAATGAATACCTTCCTGTTGTAATGGCATCTGCTGAAGCCCCTATCTAGCCCTGACTCTGTCATCCAAGCATGAGCTATCCCTCACACCTGTCCAAACAGCCCCATCAGTCCAGTCGGTCTCTCTGCTCCTACTCATTCTTGAGAGCAAGGAAATCATCCAGCTACTTCCATGTACAATAAGCATGGAGGAAATCTCTGGGAGGCTGTATTCACACCCAACACACTAATGCAAGTCTTATATAAACATATCCAACATGGTGCAATTATTCCAACTATAACTCCCCCAGGTCTTCCAAGAATGCCAATGTTTTTCTGTTTCACAAGAAAAAAAAAAATACCACGCAAATGTTAAACCAGAATTCAAAGTTTACTGTCTCTAAAATCAAACAGAAAGAAAAACAAACTCATTTGTTCAAACACTTGAGATCTTCCTGTCTTCCATAAAGAAATACCATTTCAGTTAAAAAATGGTTTGACTCCATCCCAAAAAAACCCTCAAGGTAAAACACTGTAGCTTAGATGCTTCTAATTAGACAAACTTCAAAGAGATATTGGCTGAGAAAAATCCCAAAGTATATTTCCAAACTGTGAAAGCAGGTTTAGAAACTCATAATATTTTACATTAATATGAAATACATGGTCTTCTAGCTCTGAGCTGTTCAATATTGTTTAACCAACAGCCACATGTGGCTACTGAGTACTTCAAACATGGAAAGTCCAAATTAAGATGTGCTGTAAGTATAAAATAAATACTTACAGAATCTCAGATTCAGAGATTTAGTATTAAAAAATGTAAAATATCTTGAACTTTTTACATTGATTACGTGTTGAAATGATAATGTTTGGGATATATTGGGATAAACAAAATTTAACTGATATTAATGTCACCATTTTTATTTTTTAAATGAAGCTACTAGAAAATTTAAATTTTAAATGAAGCCACTAGAAAATTAAAAATCACATATGTGACTCACATTATATTTTACTGTAAAGCACTGATCTAGATAATATAGGACCAACCCTCTGAGGTAATTCAGAGTAATCATATTTCTAAATAATAAATCTGTCAATTGATCAATACTTTTTTATCTTAAAAAAGAGAAAAGTATACATTCTTTGCCGTTTTCCCACTGTAAGAGGGGCCAAACTTGAACTATTTGTTTCTTTGAGTAGGTTACGACATGCTAATACTTAGTGTTTTATTTTTGTTTTTTTCTTTGATTTTTTAAAATTATTTTATTCCATTTGAGTTCATGTAGTCACTCTAAAAATTTAGAGTAGTGACTTGTAATTTTTATTATCAACTGTATCCAAAGCTTGTTCATCTCTATTCATTGGTATTCCAACAGACTTTGGAATTCATAATAGATTAAAAACCTAGAAACACTATGACTAGAATCAATAGCTTCAGTTTGACAATAACCAAGAGGTAAAAGTTTTTTGAGAATCATATTTCACATGTCTGGCCCTGTAGTATCCCAAGAAATAGTTCTATGGTTATTCTGTTGTCTGTACTCCAAAACCAGTGAAGCCCACAATAGGCTAACAATTCTTTAGTTGTTTGATTTTGTCAGTGAAACTTCCTGTTCCATTCCTCTCCGCAGGCATTACAAGCATTCCTAACTCTGCAGGTTCGTCTTCACCAAATCCTCTGTCAGTGCCTGCCTGTCCTACCAGCCTGTTGGATAGCTCCTCCTGGGTCTTTCCTCCACAAAATTTACCCACATTCCACTCGTAGTATGACTCAGTCTAAGTTGGATTCACCTTTTACTATTCTTTCAATGATCTGTCCAATGACGTCCAGTAAAATCAGTTCACTCTTCCCCAAGGGCTCTCTTTTCTTTCGTTAATAGAATCCCTGCAGTCCAGATGCTTCTGAGACCTATTATGTACTTCAGAGTAGGAAAGAAAGAGCTTTCAGCTCTTCCTTGTAAGAGCAGAAATCATAAAGACAATTAAATCTCAGAAAACTGAATCAGCAGTCTTTTGTAAGTAGGCCTCTAATTTGAGAAGGTGTAGCTGAATGATATGCTAATATAATTGCCAATACATGTCAATATGTATTGTGGGCTCAAGCGGTCTTAGAACAAATAGAAGCAGGACACGCTTCATTATGGTTATTGGATCAGCAGATCCTTGAGTGGAGAGTTATTCACTTTGACTGGCCCTCAGAGGTCTCCATAAGCCTTGCAAGAGCCATTGATCTGTAGCTTTAGTTATGCGCAGAGGGTTATCAAAGAAAAATCACGTTCTCAAAAGAAAAAACTAAGATGTTAAATTTTTTCTTCTATTAAACTAAACCATTACACTCCTTGGGTTACACATATGTGGATGTGCAATCGGGCATACACTTAGCACTTACTGAACGTCAAGCAGACATAAATTGTATGTGCCAGTGTAAACTGAAGATACACAATGGACTGGATTAATTCTACTACATCTGTGTGCCAAAATAAAAACCAGATTTTCATTTGGGATCAGAAAGGGGCCATTGTTGTCAGAGGCATTCGAACCAGAATGACTCCATCTTGAATAGGGGCTGGGTAAAATGAGGCTGACACTTACTGGACTGGATATCCACGAAGTTAGGCATTCTTAGTCACAGGATAGGATATGAAATCAGCACAGGATATAGGTCATAAAGACCCTGCTGATAAGACAGGATGGAGTCAAGAAGCCAGCCAAAATCTGCCCAAACCAAGATGGTGACAAAAGTGACCTCTAGTGTCCTCACTGTTCGTTATGTACTAATTATAATACATTAGCATGCTAAAAGACACTCCCCCCAGGACCACCACAGTTTACAAGGAACACAGCAACATCTAGAAATAACCCTATATGGTCTAAAAGGAAGAAGAACCCTCAGTTCTGGGAAATCTCCATCCCTTTCCCAGAAAACTCATGACTAATCAACCCTTTTTCTTTAGCATATAATCAAGAAATAACCATAAAAATAGCTAACCAGCAGCCCTCAATGCTGCTGTGCCTATGGAGTAGCTGTTCTTTTGTTTCTTACTTCCTTAATAAACTTTCTTTCACTCTACTCTGTGGACTCATCCCAAATTTTTTCTTGCACAAGATCCAAGAACCCTTTCTTGGGATGTGGATCAGGACCTCTTTTCAATAATATTGTGAATGATTAAATTTTATTGGCTTTCATTTAAAGCAGTAATTCTTAACACATAGAGTGTGGAAGAGTGACTGAGTGCTTGTTAAAAACTGATTCTCGGTTCGAGACAGGAGGTCTAGGGTGGACTCCAAATACATACATTTTGGACAATCTCTCCAACTGACTTTAATGCAAGAGCAAAGGGATTCTAATGTGGCTAGGTCAGCACTCTTAGAAACTCTGATTTGAAACATGGGCTGACTCATGGACATAGTTTAAGAAACTATGTTACAGTTAATTTTATGTGTCACCTTGACTAATTTTATGTGTCACCTTGACTAATGTGAGCCAATTCCTGTAATAAATCTCATATATATATATGTCTCCTATTGGTTCTATTTCTCCAGAGAACCCTGTAGTCAAAGGAAAGATATAAGGAGACAGTTTCCAAAAGTGTTATCTCCAAAGAATAAACCCTAGTCTCTTGGCACATCTGTGCTGCTTCTTCAGTAAAGCACACAAAGTTTAAAAAATGCCTCCTTCTGCAAAATGTGACTCAGAAGTATATTTGTGCAGAGGCTTATTGAATCTCAGTCATTCTTAAATTCTACCATGCACTTTGGGAAAAGGGAGGGCAATTTCTCATGTCCCCAGTGAGAGAAGGACATTATTTTATTAAAATAAGAAAACTGGCTAGGAATTTGCAGTGATAGTATGTCTCATACTGTGTTAATTCACAAGCGCTGAAGTGTTTTAGCAACCCAACACAAGTATAGGGAGTACTTCAGGGAGATGAGTGTTCTTTTTGGTGGAATTCATGCCTTTCTAGCACCCGAAAGCCATGATCAGATTTTTTTCAAGTTCTATGTTGCTTTTAGGAAACAGACATCCTAAAAATAGATGAATGAGGACTGGCTTGAGTTTGAAAGAGCAACTTTGTGTCTGTACTTATAAAGGCCCAAGCTGAGCTAGAGAACAGTACTAGAAGCTTTTCAATAAAGCTAAAAAAGGAAATATAAATATCTCCCAGGTAAGAACAAGGTTTAAAAAAGAAGTTAAAAAAAAAAAGAAAGTAGAAAAAATCCAGAAAGACTGAGTGAGACAAGGGTAAATTTCTTTGGAGAGTAGCATAAAGTCTTCTTAGATGGCACTTGCCATCTAATGATATTTTATCTTTAGTTTTCCTGCTTCTTTACTGTGTCTTTCTCTTGCAATTTGCTCTCTACCGTGGTTAACTAGAAAGAGCCGAACCTGGGACCAGAAGAACACCTGCTTACTATGACTGTTGTGTGCTGAAATGCGTCCCTCTCAAAAAATTGTATGTTAAAACCTAACCCCCCGTACCTTAGAATATTAATGTATTTGGATATAAGGCTATTAAGAGGCAACTAAGTTCAAAGTAGGCCTTTAGGGTGGATCCTAATCAAATCCAACTGGTGTTCTTACAAGAAAAAGACATCTGGACACAGGGAGGCACACCCAGAGATAAAAGAGACTGTGTGGGGACACAGTAGAAAGACAGCCGTCTGCAAGCCAAACGGTGAGGCCTCAGAAAAACCAGACCTGCCAACACCTTCGTCTTGGACTTCTAGCCTCCAGAACTGTGAAAACACAAATTTCTGTTGTTGTTTAAGCCCCCAGGCTGTGGTGTTTTGTTATGGCTAGCCCTGGCAAACTAACCCAATTACCCTGGCCTGGTTACTAATTAGCTTGTTTTCTTACCTGTAAAACAGAAACAAACCCTGCCTATACAGAGTTGTTGAGGTAAATTGTGATATTTTTGGAAACTACAAAGGGTTATACGAATTTAATCACTAAGATAGTTTATTATGAAAAACGTTCCTCTTTTATATCTGAGCTAGATATGATGGCAGGGAGCACGGAGTGTCCCTTGTTGCCACTAAGAGTCAGAGGTTGCTAGCTGCTGCACTACAAAGCTGTAGCTTCCCAAGCCCTTCATTTATTTGTGTTTATTGCATCAAGTTGTTGACAGTTGAAGATGAGGAAAGATAAACATTAAGTATGAGTAAGAGAAAATATTCTCTAATCCATTCTATTTTCCATAACTCTAAAAGTAAAGACAAGTATTCTGGATTGAAAAAAAAAAAAAAAACTCCATATTTATTCTTGTTTGCCAGCTTAAAATGAGGAAAGAAAAGCTGAAAACATTGACATTCAGAAAATGAGCTGAGAGGAAACAGGAATAAGCAAGGAATTTTAATTAGAGCTCTATAATGCACTGAGGAAATAACTATAAAAATGAAAGGTATTCCCCCAAAAAGTTAAAATGTAAATAATTGAAATGCATTTGAATTCAATTTAAAGGGCTATAGAGGGCAGCATAGTTAAATAGGGTATAGAAAAAAAAAACAATAAAAACAATTCTAAAACTACAAGCAGCCTTTTAGGAAATACTGAAATATTTATTAAATAAGCAGACATTACAAAAATAGGTACATGTGTGAAGTTAAATATTATATTTCAGATTAAAATGCCATTTTAGTTCTCACATGTCTCAGAAATGAGCTCATGAGAACTAAAATTCTGAAATACTAAAATGTTTTCCTGAAATAGAAAAAAGGGCAAAGATTAAAAGAACATTCCATCTTATAATAGATTATTAGGCATGTGTCTTGATTTTTGGAATCCTCTAATTTTCTTCTATTTTCGTGGTTTGCAAACTTTAGTGTGCATTAGAATTACCTGAAGGCTGCTAACCACAAATTCCTAGGCCCCACTCCCAGGTTTTCTGTTTCCTGAGGTCTGGAATCAAGCTCAAGAATTTGCATTTCTGCCTCAGCACAGTGGCTCACGCCTGTAAACCCAGTGCTTTTGAAGGCCGAGGCAGGATCATTGAGGCCAGTTCAAGACCAACCTGGGCAACAAAGAAAGACTCCATCTCTACAAACAACCAACAACAAGAATGTGCTTTTTGTTTTGTTTTGTTTTGTTTTGTGAGGTAGGATGTTCCTGCTCTATCATCCAGACTGGGTGCAGTGGTGCAACTGTGGCTCACTGCAGCCTCAATCTTCCAGGCTCAAGCAATCCTCCTGCCTCAGCCTCCCATGTAGTTGGGACCACAGGTATATACCACCATGCCCGGCTAATTGTTTTTCTTTTTTGATAGAGATGAGGACTCACTGTATTGCCCAGGTTGATCTCAAACTCCTAGCTTCAAGAAATCTTCCCTCCTGGGCCTCCCAAAGTGCTGGGATTACAGACAAAAGCCACTGCGCCCAGCCAAGAATTTCTGTTTCTAACAGGTTTTAAGGTAATGCTGAGGCTGCTGGTCTGAAAAGACTTTGAGAACCAATACACTATCATAAAGACCACGCTGGAGCTCCAGCTGAATACAATGGACTGAATATATTAATTTATTTGCACAAAATACTTCTGAGTATTTGCATCTATCTCAACGCTCTTCCATAATAAAACAAGTTTTAGGAGATGGAAAATAAATCAATCAAGAGACAACTGATCTAAAAAAAACAAAAGTTAAGTGCCATTTGGGGACAGGAGGTATCAAACAGTAATATGCAAATACTCAAGAATTACAGGTATCAGATATCTTTAAGAAAATACTAAGGCATAAAACTGAAAGTAGGAGAATTGGTTCAAAGTCTTTAAAAGAAACTGAGCCCCTGATCTCCTTCTATGCCCTAGCAGAAAACCACGTTTACTATTTGAAGAGATTAAACCATGACAGATTTGGTAGAGGGAACCTGGAAAAGCTTAGGAAGTGCTTTTACAAAAAAGAACAAACAAGGAAAGTATGGGTCTCACCTTTTCCTCCACCCTACCCTGTTCCCCTGGCCTCTTCCCTTGAGCCTCTCCCAAAATGCTAACTAACAAGTAGAAAATTAGAAGCTTCCTCTTTGGTGGAACTAATCAAGCCAAGAGAAAAGACACCTAGGGACTGACATTAGGGATTTGCCTATAAAATTATGGGATCACTATCCAGTCAGCCTACACTGAAGACCATCAAATATGTCCCATGTGCTTACAAAGGGTTTCCAATCAGTATTGTAGTGTCTCACTCATAAATAAGAATTTTTAACCAACAGTAATCAGATTAGAAGTAGTCATCTAACATGATAACTGTCAGGTTCCAGCCTAAGCTGGAGTCTGAGGGGAGCTAGTAGATGGGTGCTGGGTAGCTGAAAGAACATTCAAGGGATTGTAGGCAGTGGGATATGGTTTGATTCTCTCTCTCTCTCCGTCAGTCTTTGTCTCAGCTGCTTGCTCCAGCCACAACCCCTCTGGGTGCCAGCTCCACAGCTCTTGCCACCCCCACACCGGCAGCTGCACTCCGTGGTGCACTCACCACTTTCTGGCTCCCCACTGTCTGCCTGCAAGGCAGCCAGCTCCCTCTCTCAGAGTTAGCAGTGCGTTATATTACTGGCTCTGAGCCATTATTGTATATGTATTTTTCATTTCATAAAAAATGATGAAATCATGTCCTTTGCAGCAATACACATACAATAATGGCTCAGAGCCAGGTGATGAGCCCACCCATAATTTGGTTACATAATTGTGATTATATAATACATGGGACTGTGCAACTGCGCTCCAATCCTGTTGTGTCATGCTGCACCAGATATTTACCTCAGCCTACTCTTGACTGAAGCACATCCATTTTCCTTACAATGGCAGAGTATGAAAAAATCAATGGGATGAGAGAACTTAGAGGAAACAAAGTTAATAGAGGCAAAAACCAAAACAATAAGCAAACAACTGTAAATAATGTGTTCAAAGAAAAGAGAAAACATCTCATTTATGGAAAAAGAAGGATGTTATTTTAATTTTTTTAAAGAAACAGTATGCAAACAACAACAAATATTAAATCATGCCAATGGAAATGAAAGATAAAGTTAAGTAAACGCCCAAGTATGAAACAAACCAATGAAAACCAAGAAAAGTGTAGAAGCAGAGGAAAAAGAGATGGGAAGATTCCTATAAAACAGCAGTGCTCAACTAGGGAGTGATTTTTACATCCCAGAGGTCATTCAGCAATTACTAAAGACATTTTTGGTTGTCACAACTCAAGATGTGCAGTCGAGGGATAAATAACTACTGTCCTCTAGTGAGCAGGGGCCAGGAGTGCTGCTAAACATCCTACAATGCACAGGGCCGTCCCCCACAATGAAGAAAGTATCTGGCCAAAAACGTCAAGAATACCAAATCTCACCATAAGATAATGCAGCCACCTAAATATGAATTTCCCCACTTCCTGAAAATATCCACAAATGAACAAGGAGAATAAATAAAATTGCTTGTAATACAAACCAACAACATAAATAGTAGAACAAAAAATACTACGAGCCTTCTCAAAAGAAGACATACAAGCAGCCAAACAAAAAAATGTTCCATTTCACTAATCATTAGAGAAAGCAAATCAGAATCACAACGATATATCATCTCATGCCAGAATGGCTATTATTAACAAGTCAAAAAATAACAGATTCTGGCAAGTCTGCAAAGAAAAGGGAATGCTTATACACTGTTAGTGAGAATGTAAATTAGTTCCGCCACTGTGGAAAGCTGTTTAGAGAGTTCTCAAAGAACTTAAAACAGAGTTACCATTCAACCCAGCAATCCCATTACTGGGTATATAGCCAAAGGTAAACAAATAATTCTACCAAAGAGACAAATGCACTCGTAACTTCATCATAGTGTTATTTACAAAAGAAAGATGAGGACTAAACCTAGGTGCCCATCAATGGTGGACTGGATAAAGAAAATGTGGTACATTTACACCATGGAATACTACACAGCCATAAAAAATAATGAAATCATGTCCTTTGCAGCAATACGGATGCAGCTAGAGGTCATTCTTCTAAGCTAAATAATGTAGGAAAAGAAAACCAAATACTGCATGTTCTCACTTATAAATGGGAGCTAAACAATGAATACACATGGACATAAAAATGAGAACAACAGACACTGCAGACTACTAGGGGGGAAAAACGGGAGGGAGCATGGGTTGAAAAACTACCTATTGGGTACTATGCTTACTACCTGGGTAATGGGATGTACACCCCAAATCTCAGCATCAGGCAATATACTCATGTAACAAACCTGCACATGTACCCCTCTATATGGTTTGGCTCTCTGTCCCCACCCAAATCTCACTTCTAATTATAATCTTCAAAATCCCCACAGGTCAAGGGCAGGACCAGGTGGAGATAACTGGATCCTGGGGGCAGTTTCCCCAATGCTGTTCTTATGATAGTGAGTGACTTCTCATGAGATCTGATGTTTTTATAAGCGTCTGGCATTTCCCCTGCTAGCACTCACTCTGTCCTGCCACCCTGTGAAGAAGGTGCCTGCTTCTCCTTTGCCTTCTGCCATGATTGTAAGTTTCCTGAGGCACCCCCAGCAATGTGGAACTGCAAGTCAATTAAACCTCTTTCCTTTATAAAATTACCCAGTCTCAGGTATTTCTTCATAGCAATGAGAACAGACTAATACACTCCTGAACGTAAAGTAAAAGTTGAAATGATTAAAAAATACTGTGAACTTCAAATTGCTTGTATATAAGGAAATACATGTCCAAATCCAGAGTAGAGAGTCGTGGCAGGGGATATGTAAGAGGGGAGGGGAGAAGTACCACAGACTAAAGGTTGTGTCTCTGCCCCACTCCCAAATTAACACATTGAAATCCTAACCTCCAAAGAGACTGTTTTTGGAGGTGGTGCTTTGGGGAGGTGATTACAGCATGAGGGTAGAGGCTTCATGAGAAAGATTAGTATCCTATAAAAGAGGCTCTGGAGAACTCCCTTGCCCCTTCTCCCATTGAGTTTATAGGAAACACCAGAAAGCAGGTCTTCACCAGACACTGAACCTACTAGTACCATTATCTTAGACTTCGCAGCCTCCACAATTGTTAGAAATAAATTTCTATTGTTTATTCCTCACTAGGTCTATGGTACTCTATTATAGCAGCCTGAGCAGACTAAGACAGGAACAGATGGGAGCAGGGGAGGAAAGAAGCAGAGAGGAAGGAAACTAATCTACATCTTCAACATTTTCCTCAGAAAGCTACTCAGCTATACACAATTTTATCACTTACAAAATCTGCTTTCCCCAGATCTGTAGGATAATCTAAGTCTTTGCAGCTACATAACAAGGATTCCCTTTCCTCTAGTTTCCAGTAACACATTCCTCATGTTCATCCTTGATTCTTCAGAATTCTCAAAAAACACCCTTTTGTATCCTGCTAATGCTTCTCTACCTGAGCATATGGAATTGTCAGATCAAAACTCCAAGTAAACAATTGTTGGAGAAAGAAACCTGGAGCTCCAGGCTTCCAGCACATAGGTGACAGGAACAGCCAATGGGAAAGCCTTTTTGCTAATGGTGACCAGCAACCAGAGGTAGCATAGAATAGGTAAAAACATGGATTTAAATTCTGTCTCTGCTGTTTACCATCTGAGTGACCTTAAGTAATTCTTTAAGCCTCTCTGAGCTACAGTTTCTTCATGTGATATGAAGATGAAAATATCTATTTATGGCTGGGCACCGTGGCTCACGCTTATAATCCCAACACTTTGGGAGACGGAGGAGACCAGATCACGAGGTCAAGAGATAGAGACCATCCTGGCCAACATGGTGAAACTCCGTCTCTACTAAAAATACAAAAATTAGCCAGGCGTGGTGGCGCATGCCTGTAATCGCAGCTACTTGGGAGGCTGAGGCAGGAGGCTCGCTTGAACCTGGGAGGTGGAGGGTGCAGTGAGCCGAGATCACACCACTGCACTCCAGCCTGGCGAAAGAGAGCAACTGCGTCTCAAACAAAAGAAAAAAGAAAATACCTACTCATACAGTTGTTTTGAGGGTTAAAAAAGTATTGAAAGCAAAGTTCCCACCACAAGTCAGGTAAACTTTCTTTAACTGGTATCTTAAGAGAAGTGATCTTCAAAGCTTCACAGCTAGTGCAGCAAAGAGAGAATCATTAACTACTAACAAATTTAAGGGACAGTCCACACCAGTTGTCTAGGGAAAGCTGAGGCCAATGAAGCTGTGCAGAGCCAGAAGTGAGATCGGCACACATTTACAAAGTGGGTAAAGTGTATTTTGTTCTATGTTCAAGAGTTTCTGATGTTTACTTGGGAGTGTAAGAATCCAGTGTCAACACATACACACATACATATAGACACTCCAAGATACTGCAGCCCTAAGAGCATTGGTACTCAAGCTTTAGTGTGTATCAGCACCACCTGCAGGGTTTGTTAAAACAGGATTACTGGGCCCTAATCCCAAAGTTTCTGATTCTGCAGGTAGGGGCAGGGCCACAGAAGAATTTACATCTTAACGAGTTCCGGGACCACAGTGTGAGAATCATTGCTCTAAAGAATGAGACAATATAGATCTTTTTTTTTTAAGTTCCACAGCATCCGACAAAGCAACCGATCAATGACCACATAAGATTAAAATGGCCTTTAAATAAGCATGAAGTAGTCAGCATTTTTTTATACAATGCTCCTTACCAACTGGTTGAAATATAGCCACCTGAAAGCTCTGAATTGAACCAAGCTACTTTGTAAATTGTAATTCATAATATCATTTTTCCTCTAAAAATTTAGAGCCTCATCTTGAAAAGCCTGCAAAACCTTTACCCATTTTATTAATACCAGCTGTTATGAAACATTACCGTAAATCAGGCTTCAGTTTTTTGCAGAGTGGTTCAATAAAGTGGGGATAATATAAGTTTGAGACAAACGCTTATTCTCATTGCCCAAGAGGATAAACAAAGGATAAATTACATTCGAGGATTCTGACCTTAGCAGAATTTTGATGGCATTCGATATCTACCAAAGCTAGTCAGCTATGGCCTTCTGGGAAAAAAATTGAGTTTTCTATTTCTTTTTCAGGCTCACCATGGGATGACTATGTAAGTAAACAATTTTTTTTTTTAAACAACATAAGGTCATATAAATCTTTCATTTTGCTCCATCAACAGAAAAAAACTGGTGAAGCACTCTCAATTCTTATGTATTTTTAAAGACTTTTAAATATACTGATTTAACAACTCTTTATTGAATACTCTCTATTTACAAAAATGAAATAGACGCAAAGATAGACATGACCTTACCCTCATGGTACTTAAAATACAGTACATTGAGTGTGTGTTAGTGTATGCATGTGTGTTAGCATATGTATGCGTGTTAAGGTATGTATGTGTGTTAGTGTATGAATTATGTGTGTATATCTGTAACATGTAGCCCACAGGAAAGAGCTACTTCCATACCATTCTATAAAAGATAATATCTACATCTGTCACTCTGAGCATCAGGCTTGTGAATACACACGTGCTGAACTCACCCAGTTTACTTGCCTCTGCGTTATGTTACATGAAGTGGGTAGTCTTTACTACCAACTCTGTAAAAGGCATTCCATTCATACTCTTTCCTTTCTCTAACAAAACAATTCTCATGAAGGCTAATGATTAGTTTTGTGTTACTAAATCCAATTTTCATGTTTTCATTGCCCATCTTATTTGATGTTTTCGTGGCAATCACTAATGAACTACATATCTTCTCCTGGAATAATCTCTCCCTTTGCCTTTCAGACCTCATGCTGCCGACATCTCTCCTAACTTCTCAGCTGGTCTCTCTCCCACTTCTCTAAAGGCACATCTTCCTCTGCCCGGACCACCTCCAGGCTTTCCTTAGTTTAATTTCTCTTTAGTCTTTACTGTCTCCCTAAGACTCCTCACATCATAGCATCAATCACTCCTTAAATGCCAATTCTTCCAACTTAGATCTCAGTCCATAACCTTCCTCTAAGCTTCATAGACATATGACCAACACCCATTGCATAATCCTTCCCCTAAAATCTGACCCAGTAGTTTCTACCTTGGTTGCACACAGTCTAGGAGACCTCCTTCTCTCTCCCGGCTCCAGACATAATGCATCACATATCTGTAATGCTTACTTCCTAAATGGTTTTTGAATTATTTTCTCCCCATCTTCACTGCTACCACCCTAGTCCAAGGCACCACCCAGAGTCCCACAGCAGTCGGGTCTACACACCCACTCTGACTCCCTCCAATATGCTCTCCATGATGTGACCCACATAATCTTTTCAAAGCACAAATCTGGTGATGTAACCTCTTATTTAAAACTCTCCATTGGTTTTCCCATTCTTGGAACAAAAGAAAATTCTTCAACACATCTATAAGGCTCTGTAGAGTCTGGACTCTCTTAATTCCCCAATCCCTATTGCTCCACTCCTCCTTCCTCCGTGGGCTCAAGCCACACCAGCTCTTTTCAGTTCCTTAAATGCACCAGGCTCTCACCTGCTACAGGTGCTATTCACTGTCCCCTGCCCTCAGCATACTTAGTTACTGCCTGTTCACTCTTCTGCTGTCAGCCTAAAGCCCACCTTCTCGGGTAAGCTTTTCTTGCCCCTCAAGACTATGATCAGATAACACCATGTACTTTCCCTCATGGCACTTATCACAGTTGTAATTTTATATTTATTAGTACACTTAGTTGAATAATGTCAGTCTCCCACTCCAGACTGTAGGGCAGACTGCAATTGTTGTGTCATGTATTATATCTTTAGCACCTGGCACCGCCGGAAGCACAACAAACACTTGTAGAATAAATGAGAGAACACACAAGGAGTAGCTGAGAGAACATTAATGCAAACTCTGTAATAGATAACATGCAGTTGGCAAACAAATAACACGGACACTGAAGAGGTACACGTACTACCCACTCAAGGAAGCTACCAGTCATACAAACGTGTGACTCTGGTGTGCTTCTGGCTGAATTGCCAATTTCTCCTCACTGGTGTGTTGGTGGAATCCATAGACTGGTGGCTTTGGGAGGACACTTCCCTACAGCTTTTTCTCTGATCCCAGGTCATCCATGAATATCTGATCCCAGGTCATCCACTAATCTAGTTTCTGTCCCTCAGCAGACTGCTCATCCACAAATCCAGCGTGGCCCCCAAAAGACTCCTCACCTTTTTGTATCAGTTCCTTATTCTTATCAAAGAGAGAAAAGACACCTTTCAGCATGGTAGTCAGGGCTCTTCACAATCTAGCACCCGCTGTTCAGTACCTGCTCTCTCCAGTCACTCCCACACCTAAGACGTGGCGTTCCAGCCTACTCATCTCCTCTAAGTTCTCCAAATGTGCCACACTTGCTCTCCTCCCAGCCTTCGCCCAGGCTGTTACTCTGCTCAAGACATTCTTCCCAATTGCCCCCCTCCACCCTTCATACCTCTGCTTGGCTGTCACCTCCTTTAAACAAACTTTGCTGTTATCCAACAAGGCCTGATTGGGTGTTTCTCCTTGGTGGGTCTTCCATAATCTTCCCTGATCATCGCATGCTTCACAATGAAGTTTCATGGCCTGTGTACTTTTAGGTCTTCCTCACTAGTCCTTGAAAGAAGGGGCTGTGTCTTTTGTAGAGTTACATCCTTAAAGCTTAGCATGATGTTAGAAGCCAATGGGGGACAGGCAGGGTGGCTCACACCTGTAATCCGAGCACTTTCAGAGGCCGAGGTGGGTGGATCAGGAGGTCAGGAGTTCAAGACCCTCCTGGCCAAGATGGTGAAACCCCATCTCTACTAAAAATACAAAACGTAGCTGGGCATGGTGGCAGGTGCCTGTAATCCCAGCTACTTGGGAGCCTGAGGCAGGAGAATTGCCTGAACCCTGGGGGGCAGAGGTTGCAGTGAGCCAAGATCGCACCACTGCACTCCAGCCTGGGTGACAGAGGAAGTCTTTGCCTCAAAAAAATAATAATAAATAAATAAAGCAAATGGGTAACTAATGCTTATCAAATGAATAGAGAGAAACTTCATCTTCTACTTATGCAGCGGCACAGTGTTTAGTCTGTACTATCATTTGGCAACTCCAACTATTAATAGTTCTTGTTCTATTTGCTTCTACACAGATTCAGTACCATCGCGGAGATACTGAGATGTATTTCTTCCCTAATACTCATTCTGCAAAAATGCATACTAGAAAATAACACCTTCTGTATATTACTGAGTACAGGGCATTATGCAGGCTTCTCTAAGTTCTGATGGGAAGAAAATAACTTTTCCAGAATGAGTACAGTTTAATTCCCTCCCCACTAGTCCAAAGGCTTGTGCTTCATTATAGCACTTTCCAGGCATGTTACAAGAAACGCCACTATCCAGGATATTCGTTGGTAGTATGCACAAAAAAGTGGTCCAAAGTAAATATGTTTGGGAAACACTGGGCCAAATAAACTTGGGTATTTGTACTGGAGGACTTCTCAGAGTCTTTAACAAGTTAATCCACATCATGAATTTCTAAAGTGTATATCATTCACAGAGTTTCCCAAATATATTAAACCACAGAGCTCCACTCCACCATCATTTTGTGGATCATATTTAGGGACTAGTCTTCCATGGAACTCACGTGGGGAAATGCTGCCTTATGAATTCTTTTTCCATCTTATAATAAATCTTCTCTTATTTACAGTTAGAAACTGATTGCTGCCTCATATGGAGCTACACTGTTCCTCACTGTCGCATTCATTCATATGTGCATCACATGAAGTGATTATCCATAGTCCCCTGATTTGTGCCAGAATGCACACCGCTGACTAGATTCTGTTTGGACACAGCTCTGCCTCTGAGAGATCTTTTCCACAAGGCAGAATAAGCAAATGCCCATGATATGATCCACAGGACACAGTGTGCCAAAGAAATAGGCTATGTCCTGCTGCCAAAAAGATACCCAAAAGTATGGAATGCATGTTTCCATCTACCCTTTCCAGGATACAAAGTAAACTTTTCTTTTCTATTTTCATTTTGAACACTGAAATGGCCCAGCTGATTCTAAAGCTTTCCTGGCATCTCCCCAACACACACCCGTAACACACACATACACCCCTCACACAATTTAATTGAAGTAAATCTTCTAGAAAACTCCAAGTCTCTCACAACCAACAACTTAAAATATATAATTTCTAAAGGACAACCAGACTACTACCCTCCAATAAACCATTTACATAAATCCGATATGACTAAAAGAGGGGCAGACATGGAATCCACAGAACATGAGCTTCACAAGGCACTCCAACGTGTGACCTAGTAGTGACAGCAGAAGAAGGGACGGTCCCCACTAAATAGTTCAAAACCCTCTGCTACCCAGGCCAACTTCTCCATGATTATGCTGGTGTTCAGAGTGTGCAAGACCACTGAACAGGACCTGCAGGACCCTGTATTCTACTGGATTTATAATAATACATTATATATCCTATTACACATCAGTAAGGCTTCAAAACTGAGAGCTGAGAAAAGCTAAATCCATTCTGGGTGTTAACCCACTGAATTATCTGCTCCTTACTGTTCCTAATAGCACGTGAGCTGATCTAGGAGTTCAGCTGTGACCCTAGCACACGTGTTCAATAGTATGAGCCTCAAAGCTATGCATAGCCAAGTTCGGCCTGTTTGGCTCTGGGGAAAAGACAGGGCAAAGGGAAGGAAGGCAGGAACCACATCCGGCCAACGTTTATTGAGTGCTTACTTTTGTTTTGATCAATGTGGGATGAGGAAGGGGTGAAAGGTGGAAAATTTAAGGACAAGCGTTTCTTCCCTTGAGTCACTCCCCATCTTAGGATGAGGACTGGCCCCTATACAAACTACCCTGACATCAGAGGAGAGCAGAGACAGAACAGCAGAGGACTGTGATAACAAATGAGCCACTCAGTATCAGTAAAGAAATGACCTTATCCTTGATGCTGCTCCTTCAAGGCAAATTTTATATTCAGCCACTTTGTTCTAGGCTGACGGTTGCTTGCACATTCTAAATAACAACAAAACCTCCAATGCCTCTTTTGACCCTTAACTTTTAAAATTGCTGGTATCAATGAGCCACAGTATTTGCATATCTTATCTACATGTGGAACCAAATGGTTTAAAAAAAAAAAATGAAGGGATGACCCACCCCGTCCCTGTCAGCTCCTAGGTAACCAAACCCCTTCAACTTACTTTCATGTTATTCTCAAGAATAATGATAGATGGGGCTAAAAGAGACGTTAAAGGTAAACAAGACTCCTGTGGTCCTTTTGGCTCATTCCTTCAACAATATTCACGCTAGCAGACAGAAAGATGAATCAGACATCCTCCAGGAACTCCCAGTCTAACCGGGGAAGAGGACACACAAATGGATCGTCACAACAGGAGAGTAACAATGGCCAGCATCAAATGCTGCCATGTGCTGGCCTACATGTAAAATTGTTTTATCATCAGACTTTCATCATTCCCATTTTATGAATGGCAAAACTGAGGCATAGATGGGGAACTGCTGGAATTCAAACCAAGGAAGTCTCCAGCGGCACATTTCTACATCGCCACCTTGCACTCCAGTCCCACGTTCACCACTTCTGCATGCACCTTCTGCCGCCTCCTCCCAGCAAATCTCCCAGAATTTCATATGACCTTTTCTTTCTTTCTTTTGCCCTGATTGCCATAAACCCACCCAGATGGCTATAAGAGGGAACAGTGAGGTTGTAGCATGTGACTGGGTTTGACACTGTGGGTACAACACACCTGCTGGTCTTTTTAACTTTTTTAAAATCTCAAATCTTGGACTGTGGCCAGTGCAAATCATGCCTGACTCAGTAGAGCCAGAAATACAAGAGAAACAGATTGAAAACCTTTAGATGTAGCTGTAAGCCATTTAACAAGTGTCAGAGGAGGAACATGCCAGTCAATAATATCAAGACCTTGAATTCACTTACGTTTTTCCCCAAAGTATCGACGTATGCCATATACAAATATACTCACTCTGGTCTTCAAAAACAGGAGAAGGGGCCTTGGTTTTCACTTCTGAACGAATGAATTCTAAGGCTATTTTAATGTTTATGTGGGTAAACTGATAGTCTAATTAAAACTATTTACTTCGGTGTAGGGCTTTCTCCTTTCCAAAAACTCCCAACACACATCTCATTTCATCCCCATAAAAATCTCATGAGGCAGATTTTACCACATTACATAAATATGCTTTTTCTACAAAACATGATTCTATAAAAACATAATTTTTCTACAAAACAGTTACCTTGATTTGGAAAACAAACTGTTAAGAATGTACAACCTATGTAACAATCTTGCACGTTCTTCACATGTACCCCCAAACCTAAAATGCAATAAAAAGTATATATATTAAAATAAATAAATAAATAAATAAAATAAAATAAAATAAAAAAGAATTTACAGGCCAACACTGAGAGAAACCACTTTTTTTTTTTTTTTTGGAACTCTGTTTAAAGAAATGAAACAACCACACATCTTCTCAACCTAAGCAGCTTTTAAGACTGCTTAATATTAATCACGCCAGTGGGCTTCCTAACTTCACATTTTAACCCGTTCACAGTGGGTTTCCTGGTGTTGAAAAGAAACACTGCATCTGAACTTCTGCACAATTGTGACCTGACACTTGACTGATTATCTTACGTCTACTTGCAGCTGTAGGTGTTTGAGTTTAAAGTAAAACAAACCACTTGATACACTGAAGAGTTTGAATTCTCTGACTGCTAAGGCTAACAGCCTATCTACCTAGAACTGGGGTCTACCAATTCTCACAGTTAAAAACACTTGAAGAAAAACCCTCTCTTGAGAGAAAAAAGAAAACAACTTCATGATTCAGTTATAAAGCTGGGTGGTCACTGAATGCACTGAGGCCTTCCACGACAGTTTCACACCAAAATAGTGGAGGGTAAAGGAGGAGATGGAAGGCCTGTTTAACTCGGAGCTCTTCCTCCCAGCACAGCCAACTACATGGCAAAAGCTGCATGGACTTTGAAATCTAACACAACTTCCCTGCTTAACCTTTCAGCTTCTTCCACTGTTAAGTATTATGAGAAAACAATACCCACCAAAGAAGCTGTAGGGGATAACGGTCTCTTAGAGCTGCCATAACACAGTCCCACAAACTGGGTGACTTAAACAACAGATTGATTGTCTCACAGTTCTGGAGGATGGAAGTCTGAGATCAAGGTGTTGACAGGCTGGTTATTCCTGTGGGCAATTCCAAGGAGGCTCTGCTCTGGGTCTTTCTCTTTGGTTTGTAAATGTCCGTCTTCAAGTTCACATGGTGTTCTTTCTGTATACTCATCTCTATCTAAATCTCCCCTTTTTATAAGGACACCATTGGATTAGAGTCCACCCAATGACCTCTTTTTAACTTCACTTACCTCTTAACCTCCTAAGGACCCTATCTCCAAATAAAGTCACATTCCAAAGAACTGGGGTGAGGTTGTCAACATTGGAATCGAGACTGGGAGAATGGGAGACAGAAAAACATACTTCCACCCATAAAATTGGAGATTGTTTAAGCCCCTGACATAATAGACATTCAAAAATTGGCTCTCTTCTTTCCAGCCTGGTGTTGCCATTGCCTGCCATATGACTTTGAGTAAGGTATATACCTCTCTGAAACACATGGTCCATATCTATAAAATGAGGGGCTGGAATTATGGATTCTAGAAGCTTTTTCTTATTGTACTTTGGGATCTGGGGTACATGTGCACATCCTGCATCCTGCAGGCTTGTTGCATAGGTACACACATGCCATGGTGGTTTGCTGTCTCCATTCCCGCCCCGCCCCATCCCATCACCTACATCAGGCATTTCTCCTGGTGTTGTCCCTCCCCATGCTCCTGGAAAAACCCCATCCCTCCTCTCCCCTCCCTGCCGACCTAGCCCTGTGAGTGTTGTTCCCTTCCCTGTGCCCAAGTGTTTTCATTGTTCATCACCCACCTATGAGTGAAAACATGCAGTGTTTGGTTTTCTGTTCCTGTGTCAGTTTGTTGAGAATGATGGTTTAACGCTGTCTGCTTCTTCACCCTGTTGATGCCTTTTCTTTTTGAACACGTACGTTTTGCATTTTAGAATTATCAGAACAGTCTTCTATCTGAACAGGCTGCGTTTTCTTCTTTCTTCCTTCTGTCTTTATCTTTTTCTACAGGCATCTCTACCAAATAGCTCTGAACGAATTTTCAATGACATCATAGCATAGCTACACTTTACGCACGTTATTAAGGGAAAACATGGACCTCGTTAGTTGAGTTGATTTCCCATCTCCCCCACTTCAATTCTTGGGATCAGACTAAGCAGTCTTAAGGGTTTTTAGACATGCTTACCAAATCCAAAATATCCAATCCATTCCTGGGAAGCAGGTTAAAATACACCCGACCTTCCCTGCAAGTTGGGTAAGGAAGCATGTAATGTCCCACGGAAAATAAACCACTAGAGAATAATACAATTTTAAGATATAAAGGAGACTTAGGGATCCTTTGTGATCCTCATGTTTCAAAAGAGGACTTTAGAGTCCAAAGGGATGAAGTGTTTTGCCTGATTGGTCAATGAATCCTCCACAGTCAGAAGTGATTCCTAGTAACATAGTGATCTCACTTTGATTTAAAAGGGGAGACTGTATCCCATCTCGTGGTTTTTACTGTAACAGAAACAGCATCAGACATGTGCCAATGTGACTGTGGGATTATAGGTGACATTGGGTACAGTGCTACATTATTTTGCATCTCATTTTCCCTGTAGCCAAAGAGGTTATAATAATACTGACCCCCTCTTGGGACTATTAGAGGAATCAAAAGTATAATAAAATGTGTCAAAGAACTTTCAAAGCATAAAGCCTTTTACAAATATAAAATACTTTCTTTATTAGCTATGCACATTCCTACCTTTTGCCAGTTAAATGAGGTCAGGCTGGCTCCCCACGGGCTTGCGCCCCACTTTAAATGGAAATTAAAACATACCCTGCTGGTGGGTTCATACTCCAACCACCTACACCGGCTTCTTTTGAACATCATTAAGCAGAAAATGTGAAATATAACATTCTTTCTTTTGAAACCTCCTGCTCATTGCCTGACCATCCAGAATAGCACCACAGGAAAAAAAGGTTTGAAACGTGAACAAAATCTTCCAAAACCCAAGGTAATTTTAACAGAAACCAGTGACTACTTGATATATATACATCCTCTCCTCACTCTTGAAATTTAAATGACAAGTGCCTATCTGCACATGCTGAAAAGAAGACTTTGCTTTGAAATATTCCCCAGGGACTACTAATGTGTTCATCTAAAACAAGACCAGGCCATGATTTGAAAACATTCACGGCCGTTCTGGAAGAGCACGTCTCGTGGTCAAGACAGCAGTGATGTAGTAGAAAAAGCAGGGGCCTGGGAGCTAATCATCTTAGTGCTAGGCCTTGGCTTTGCCATTTTCTCAGACCATTTACTTAGTTTGAGGCCCCTGAAGTTACATAATATAGCCCTGCCGCAATAGCATTGCAAGGATTAAATTGCATACACTCAACCTCAGAGGTTCACTGATTGAGATTTAGAGTGGACCTGAGAAGTCTGCGTTTTTAAAAGAACTCCAGACAATTCTTACGCAGATAAAAAAAAAAAAAAACTGCCAAGGAACCTCATCAGCCTCAGACAGTGAGGAGTGCAAAGGAGTCAGGGAACAGAGACCAAGTCCCAGCAGCCGACCAGCATCCCAGCTCACTGTCTCCTTAGGCTCTCTCAAACAAGCCCCTCAGTTCTACAGAGAGGGCAACCTTTACTGATACAGCTTTCTCTTCACTGTGGGTAACCACTCAGCACGATGCATATCCTGGCTCTTGCCTACTTACAATAGATCGGCAGATGTCAAAACTCAAGCTGCATGAAACACTCCCTTTAGCACAACAGTATTCTCCCTTCCAAGCTCTTATCATTTTCCCTCCCAACCCCCAGGTTCCCAAGATACACATGAAAAAGAACCCTTGTCCCTAGGCCTGACTTTGGACTATTTACCTTCATGCAAACACACCCAGAACTTTCCAGACTCTAAGTCTCCCCATCCAGTTCTCTCTACCAGCAAGCCCTTACCATCCACCAAAACCCTACCTGTCCTTGAAGCTCCGGATTAAATGAAGCCTTCTAAGATTTTCCTTCCAGTAGAAAAAGTCTTCCCTCATTTCTTCCACTTGACCTTAAGATCAGGGACTACCTTTTTAAATCTTTATGCCTTCAGGGCAACTAGCACAGTGATATGCACATGAGAGTTGCTTAAGAAAGATTCGCTCAATTTGCAAATTATAAGACGTATTAAAACAATAGGAGGGAGTTACAAACAAGTTATAGAGGAAGAGAGAAAAAAGCTAAATAAGAAAAAAGAGGGTGTCACCCCATTCTCCAAGTTAGGGTCAGCAATTACCTCAATTATCTCTAGTAGATTACGTACAGTGAGGATTCACTCACTTCAAAAATTAAAATTTCATCTCCAAATCATATTGACCAAATTAAGCCATTTGAGGCATAAAAATGACTTGTGTACAAAGCTCATTTTCCTACTCCATGTAACCTCATATTAAGCAGGACTTTAAGTAACCATGAGATGATGTTTATGAGTGAACATGTCTAAGTCAACACTGTGAATTTACATATATGTTTACCTATTTCTCATGCTCACACTGGTAGTTAAATACTAAGTACATCAGGAGCCCAGGAAATAGCCCACGGTTGTGCTGGACTCCTATTAACTTCAACAGGGATGGCACCAGTTTCAAGAGGACAAATAAGAGACCCAGAGCCTGCAAACAAGGCAAGGCGTTTACTGAGGGAAACTTACGTATGGGAACAGCCTAGAGGTGGTGGGCTGGACAGGAGAACTTTCACCCCTGCAGAAAACACGCACTTTATAGAGCATTTTTACTTACCACCCTCCGCTAACAATCTCCCCCTGGTAATTTCGATTTACCCAGAAACAAAAGACCTCAATCCCCTGTACGGCCCACATTCCACAGGACTGTCCAAGGGCTCCGGTGTTCCTCATCAACAAGGAATGACCCTCTGGGTCAGCCACTCCTGGATTCCTTAGCTCAGAACTCTGAACACACATTCGTCTGTGTCTGCCACATAGGGTCAGTTTCAGCATGTGCTTAAGTTATACTCTGAATTGGCGTAGGCCATGACCTTAAGTTAAATTATTGTTGTCAGGTGCACCTGCCATACATCCACCTCAGACTAAATTGCCAAGCAAAACAAGTCAATCCATTCATTAATTCAGCAAATCTGCATTTAGTACCTACCACATACCAGCGTAATCATGAATCATCGCATGGGCCACCATCTAAGAGAAACATCCTGATCTTGACCAAGGTGTTCAAGGTCATGGCCTAGGTCAATTCAGTACATAAAACGATTAAGTCATCAGGTAAATATTCACCAACATTTTTCAGATATATGAGGCTTATTTTCAACATATGATGGAAGCAAGTCTCTGGCTACATTTGGCCACACACATACCAACATTTATCATCAAGTAACCTCAAAATCTTCCATACAATTTGCTCTATCTGCTCACTGACAGCCCATAGGTACATCATTTTAGGTAATCCAGTGCAGCTTGAAAGATTAACCTGTTGTGAATGAAACACTAATATGCAGGGGTTGACAAACTTCTGTCCATGGACCAAAGACCAGCCCTGCCTATACATGTTGTCCATGCTTTCATGGGACAAGGCAGAACTGAGTAACTGGAAAAGAGACTATTTGGTAAAGCATAAAATATTTAAATATATTAATATCATATTAATATCTATTAATATAAAATATTTTGGTAAAGTATAAAATATTATCTGGTCCCTTATAGAAAAAGACCATTAGCTTAAATGTGGCTGAACAAAAAACTAAAAAAGAAAGAAAAAGACTGCTGATCTCGTACTTTCTAGTAAAAGAAGGGACATTTGGTTGGCCAACCAGCAGTGTTTCCTACACAGATCACCTAATCACGCCACCTTATCTCAATCACATTTATTATTACGGTTAAAAACTGCAGCCATAAACATAATAAGGCAATGGAAATATCCCCTGATCATCACACACAATTGTTTTACTTTTAAAAGATTTTTTTCACATTTACAAAAATCTGCTTTCTTTCCTTACTGCAGTCTTTTGAGGCAGGTGTTCTTTGACAGGTGAGGAAACTGAGTACAGGAATGACTGAGTGGCTTGCCTAAAGTTGTGAAGTTGGAACGACCTGATTCTAATAACTGCTCCCGTGTGGCTAGGGCATGAGTAAGTCACGACAAAGCTCTCAGCCCAGACCTCTTTCTATTGGACCACAAGGCTTTTCGTCCAAATGCTAAAATGGTTACTCTTCCAAGTCCTGGAGCCTTAGCATCTTGACAGATGAGTTAGAATGTGTGATCTGGGCACAGCCTGTCCTCCAGGCTTCCCACACTGTCTCTGGTCACAGGTGACAAGGCATCAGAGAATGAGAACTCCCTGAGGGTTCAAACTAGAGGGCTCAGTAGATTGTCATACCTTATTTGTAAAAGGGTAGAGAGTATCTTTAAAGAATTTTAACTAATTCATATTTCTTTAATAACACTAATTTCACCAAAAAGAGCCCTTTACAAATGTCAATTAAGCTAATTAACAAGTTACTCATTTCATCTGTTATATCTCATTCCTAATATCTGTCATTCTAATCAGCAAATCCTATAGGGTTGACCAAAAATAAGTATAACGAAAGTCCCAGTAGCCCCATCTGGAATATGGCCTTTTCTGACTGTTAACTGGACACTCCTGGAGCATGAACGTCTGATTAGGGCCACTGGTTTCCCCAAACATGTAGCACATTCTTAATGTTATCCAATCTACACTGAAGTATGTAAAGTGAATTACAGACACTGTAACATAGTGACATCAATATTTACAGTAAAAGATGATACAATATTCTCAAGTCACCAGGACTTGATTCTAGCCACATTTGTAATTCCTCTACATGCAGGCATTTTACTGAATCACAGCGTCGAGTACCTTCTGATAGCTTCTATCAGTTCTCTAAAATTCAGTCCCACTTATTGAAAACGTAATGTTATTAACGCACACCATCCCTAACTGTAAAGCAAGGCTGGCCATGGAAAATGCACTGGACTGTTTTGTTACTGTGGTTTAAAAAAAAAAATTACACTTCAGGCCAGGCATGACGGCTCATGCCTGGAATCCAAGCACTTTGGGAGGCCAAGGCAGGCAGATCACCTGAAGCCAGAAGTTCAAGACCAACCTGGACAACACCCCACCTCTACTAAAAACACAAAATTTAGCCAGGTGTGGTAGCATGTGCCTGTACTTGGGAGGCTGAGACACAAGAAGCTTGAACCCAGGAGGTGGAGGTTGCAATGGGCCAAGATCAAGCCACTGCACTCCAGCCTGGGCGACAGAGTAAGCCTCTGTCTCAAAAAAAAAAAATTTCTTACACTCCAATCCCCCATGGATGATAAAGAAATTTCCCTCATATATTAAGTCCTGAACCACAAACAGGAATAGGCCTCTTTATATATTTCAACCAGGGAGTATGTAGAGCAACTATAAGTACTTTTCTTTGCAAATGTGCCAGTAGGCTTTCCAAAGGCCAAAAAAAATTTCTGCATTAATGAAAAAAAAAAAAAGAAAGAAGTTAATGCTTAAGTATCACCGTTAAGAAACACTGAATTTAAACAAGAAGCTTAGGCCACGAGTGGTGGCTCACGCCTATAATCCCAGCACTTTCGGAGGCCAAAGCGGGTGGATCACCTGAGGTCAGGAGTTCAAGACCAGCATGACCAACACGGAGAAACCCCGTCTCTACTAAAAATACAAAATTAGCCAGGCATGGTGGTGAATGCCTGTAATCCCAGCTACTTGAGAGGCTGAGGCAGGAGAATCGCTTGAACCCAGGAGGGGGAGGTTGCAGTGAGCTGAGATTGAGCCACTGCACTCTAGCCTGGGTAACAAGAGGGAAACTGCGTCTCAAAAAAACAAAAATAAATAAATGAAAACAAGAAAGTTAATATTCTAAGTCTCACTTTCTTATCTGGGGATTTTACTAATTTCACTTTTCTCATTCACCATGAAGTAAATATGTGGCTTTTTTAAAATTCCAGAAACAATATTCCCAGTGATTTCCAATTAGAAGCCTCCAAAGTAAAATGAGAACAATGGAAAAGTCTCCTGCCCATTTCAGCAAGCCACTGCTCACTGAGACTCCCCTGTGGTGAAACTAGTTAATTATAAAGGAAAGAGGTTTAACTGACTCACAGTTCCACAGGCTTAACAGGAAGCATGGCTAGGGAGGCCTCAGGAAACTTGCAATCATGGCAGAAGGGGAAGCAGGCACCTTCTTCACAAGGCAACAGGAAAGAGAATAAATGCGAGCACAGGAAAAACTGCTACTTTTAAACACATCAGATCTCCTGAGACTCACTATCACAAGAATAAGATGGGGGAAAGTGCCCCCTATGATCCAATCACTGTCCCCCCTGGACTCGTGGAAATTACAACTCAAGATGACATTTAGGTGACAACACAGCCAAACCGTATCACCAATGATCCTAAAATGTGCCGCTCTGAAGAATATCCCCGTACCCAAAAAGCCATGTTCCCACCCTACTCCCAACTAAGGTAGCAAATGTTTGCTTCATTCATTAGGATCAACTTCTTGTAATACAGCACTTCTAACTGAAAATACTCGGGAAATAATTTTTTAACTAGAAGTTTCCCTGTTTCCCATTGGCCAGTAAGGAAGACATGCTACAGTAGTCAAAGCATTGTTTAAAAATATATTGATAGTCACATATAAATAGAAGATAACAAAGTCAAGTATCAATCACTTTCCCAGCTCTAAAAATGCACTTATTTCCATGCACTGCATGAAATTCCACTTTGTTCCTTTTGCTGACACTGAAAATGAAATCCACAGAACACAAACAGAGGGAGTCCTAGGCATTATTTCTGCAGCCACATCTCAGCAGACTTCCTGAGAGATGTGAGAGATGCTTTCAAAACGCCCTTGAAAGGGAGACCCCACCAGAGGGGGGGTCTGTTTTCCTCAGGCCATGCCTCTGCCTCAGGTATGCTCCTAATGGTCTCTTAAGTGATCATTAGGAGCCTGGTTAAAATTCCTCTAGCACTTTTAGCAATTAGTCATTAATTGGACTTGCCACTTCAGACCCTTCCTAATTGCTAGTCTTGAGAGAGGAGCTCTGTGGGGACAAGTGGGGGAAGCAGGTGACTTCCTGCAGTGGTGGGTCATTCAGCAGAAAACCCCAAATTCTGTTTTCCTGCAGTTGCATCTCCAGTACCCTGACCTTAGTCCAGGTCATCCTACCCCAGCCACACAAGCCCTGCCTACATAATAAGAAACTTGCTTTAACAAATACTCCGGAGCCTGTCCATGGGCTTGTTATTGTTATGATAACAAGAGCATTTAAAGTACTATACATTTTAAAAAAGAACTTCATACATATGATCTTATATAATTTCAACACCATTTTATAGATAAGTAAACTGAGACTCAAGATGGTAAAGAGCCTGGCCAAAACCCACACAACTTATAAGTGGCCAGCATGCACCCACCCAGCTCCACAGCCCCAGGCTGGCCAGCTTCAAGGCCAGTGCTCTGTTCACCTCACTGCACTGCTTCCCGGCAAAAAGGCACCCTGCTGAGTATGGTCAGCTGTCTCCAGATTTTGAACATGGAACATCTTTAGAGACATGGTCCACATACATCGATCTGCCATTTCTCTATAGATTGACAGCCTGCAATTTGGGGACTGCACCAGTGTTCTTCGTAGGTAGAACAAAGAGCTCATTTTTGTTTAGCTAAAAACCTTGATGGACTCTCACAAATGAAGGATGCCCCTGGAGCATGCTCTGGCTGAGCTCAAGGGAACTAAGAGGAAAGGAAAGGAGAAGAAAGGTAGGGAGTCAGTAACCCAATGCAGAATACAAAACAGGCCCCAGAGAGAATAGCTGAGAGAATGATAGTCCAGCCTCAGTGCAGCAGAGGATAAATAAATGCTATAGGGGTGAGAATGGCTTAGAGATTTAAAAAACACATATTATTCAGTTTTGTTTGCTTTTCTGTGATGGGATACTATCCCCAGAACCAGACTAGGGTGAGATAAGAGTGGTACCTAGGGGCCAGGTGCGGTGGCTCATGTCTGTAATCCCAACACTTTGGGGAGGTGGAGGCAGGTGGATCACTTGAGGTCAGGAGTTCGAGACCAGCCTGGCCAACATGGCGAAGCCCCATCTCTACTAAAAACACAAAAATTAGCCAGGCATGGTGGCTGGTGCCTATAATCCCAGCTACTCAGGAGGCTGAGACAGGAGCATTGCTTGAACCTGGGAGGTGGAGGTTACAGTGAGCTAAGATCACACCACTACACTCCACCCTGGGCAACAAAAGCAAAACTCTATCATAAATAAATAGTATCTAGGCTGTAAAATTTTAGGAGGTGCTCACTCTTAAGGTTGTACTATGGTACTTGCTTAACTCTGGTCCCAGCCAGGTCATCCCCTGCAGGGCCCCAAAGCTTAGGTGAAGCCTGAAATACACACAGTCCTGTGGAGACAATATTCTGATATTTGGAGAGAGTGAAAGAATTAGAGAAGTAACCAGAACCAAGTGATAAGATTTACAATAGGATTATATACTGTTTGGTATGTATTTACTTTGGTGATGTGAATCATAAACTGAAATAATCAGAGAGAAAAGCCAGAACAAAAAGTCACTGGGAAAATATACGCCCCTTGCCCAGGAATTCCCAGAGATGTGAAGAGGAACACTAGGTGTCCCACTACTTGTAGTCTGGGGATTACAGACAAATTTAACAGGTTGAGCCTGGTCACCTGGAGAATCATCTCAATAACTAGGCCACAGTTTCACATGCCGCTCTGTCACACTGTTGCTGTTGTTGTTTGCTCACAAATGAATACCTCCTTTCTATTTAGCAAGTTTTCTAGATGACTTTTTTTTTTTTTGAGACAGAGTTTCGCTCTTGTTGCCCAGGCTGGAGTGCAATGATGTGATCTCAGCTCACTGCAACCCTCCAGGTACAAGCGATTCTCCTGCCTCAGCCTCCTGTCCTAGATGACTTATGATATGAGTATGGAACAATAACGTTGTTTTTGTCTCTTAGTCTACAGCATCTATTCAGTTGTAAGAAGAGGTGGTGGGGGAAGAATTATAATAGTGGGGAAAAGACCTCAGCAGGGGGCTTATGCTTCTCCAGCGCCTTACTGTCCCTACTCACTTATGACCAGAGACAGTGTGGGAAGCCTGGAGGACAGGCTGTGCCCAGATCACACATTCTAACTCATCTGCCAAGATGCCAAAGCCCCAGAACTTGGAAGAGTAACCATTTTAGCATTTGGACAAAAAGTCTTGTGGTCCAATAGAAAGAGGTCTGGGCTGAGAGCTTTGTCATGACTTACTCGTGTCCCGGCCACGCGGGAGCAGCTGTTAGAATCAAGTCGTTCCAACTCTGCTGCTAACCAACTTCACAACTTTAGGCAAGCCACTCAGCCACTCCTGTACTCAGTCTCCTCATCTGTCAAAGAACACCTGCCTCAACAGATTGCAGTAAGGAAAAAAAGCAGATTTTTGTAAATGTGAGAAAAAAGGCATTAAAAAGTAAAACAACTGTGTGTAATGATCAGGGATTGTTTCCATTGCCGTATTACATTTTTGGTTGCAGTTTTTAACAATAATAGTAAATGTTGTGATTGAGACAAGGTTGCATGATTAGGTGATCTGCATAGCAAGCACTGCTGATTGACCAACCAATGTCCATTCCCAGGCTCTTTCTTCTTCCTTGTCTGGCTTCATTATAGAAAATGGAAAAGCAATATTCTCACTTTCACACAGATAGCTAGGGGTAACCACGTGACACAGTTCTGACCAGTAAGTAAGAAAGAATCTTCTGTTGCATTTCTGGTCAGGTTTATTATCTGCTAATAAAAAATAAAAAATAAAAACAATGTAGATGGCATCCTCTCTTTTTCCTGCACTGAAGGGACACGATGCTTACAGCATGGAAGTCATCTAATAACCTTCAGGCAAAGGCCAAGAAAGTTAGTTCTCACTGAACTGCTGAACCAACACCTTTAGTTCCCGTCTATCTCCAGACTGGTTCTTACTTGAGAAAACAAACCCCTGTGTTCAACTTTTGTTAGTTACCTGCAGCTAAAAGCATTCCTGACTGATATAACAATATCCTCTCCATTTTATGGCCCTTTGTCTTGTCATAGAAATTTCTCTCCGGGTGATCTTTATAAAGAGTTTAACTCAAAGAGTAAGAAGGCAATTTTTTCCTCCAAAGACCCAAAACAATAAAGAAATGGTCGAGAAAAAAACGGGTAAATTTCCTCCACAAAGTAAGTTAGCATAGCACTATGCTATCAGGCCACTGGATCTCCCTAGGTTCATACATTTGTCTTGCCAAGAGACCTAGCCTATAATAAAGCCTTCACTACCTACCCTACAGGGTTCAGGATCAAAAGACATAATGGTTGTTAAAGTTCTGTATAGACTATGCCTCATAAAGGCTGGAGTTACTCAGGAGCCTGTCTTGGTGCTGTTCTCATCCTACGAGATCTGTTTCTATTTATACCTCTGTGCTGCTGACTCTCATTGCACTTTTCATCCCCTGAGTCTCCAAAGAACCCTTGGTCTTTATTTCTAGCTACTGCCTGAACATCTTCACCTAGCTCTTTAAAAGCACGAAAACTCAACATGTCCAAAACTGAATTAATTTCTGTTCTCCACAAAGCCGTTCCTCTGCCTGTGTTCCTGGTTTCCAGTAATAGATGTCACCATACAACTCCTTTCCACAGGTAGAAAATTGAGTCATCTTCAACTCCTCTTTTTCCCTTCTAAGTCCCAACTCAAAAATAATTGTCTCTTTTGCCCTTGAACACATGACCACATCCCATCAGTTTTTTTTTTTTGAGACAGAGTTTTGTTCTCTCACCCAGGCTGGAGTGCTGTGGCACAGTCACAGCTCACTGCAGCTTTGACCCCCCAAGTTCAAGCCATGCTCTCACCTCAGCCTCCAGAGTATCTGGGACCACAGGAGCACGCCACCAAACCTGGCTAATTTTTGTATTTTTTGTAGAGATGGGAGTTTCATTATGTTGCCCTAGTTAGTCTCAATGTACTGAGTTCAAGCACTCCACCCACCTTGGCTTCCCAAAGTGCTGGGATTAAAGGTATGGGCCACTGTGCCCAGACTTTATCAACTTTTTTAACCTAAACAATGGATTATATCGTTTTCTGATAGTTCTCTCTGCCACTGCTTTTTCTGACTCCAGTCTGGATAAACATTCTCCCAGAAGAAAACTTGGATCGCATCACTGTGTCAGTTAGAAGCTTTGTGGGTTTGACATAGCTACTGATTAGAGTCAGACAGCTTAGGGTGGCCCAAAAGCTGCTTCTGAGTCCGACTCCACCTTCTCTCCTCAGGCTCATTCTTGGCCCTTCCCCTTCCTAATCTCAGCCTTCTCTCCCTGGATCCTTATATCCAATGGGCACTTGATGATTTTTCCTTTTTCCTACTCCTTGCCTTTATTCCTTCCTTTTGTTCTCTTGTCATGATCCCAGTCTAGCCTTTAGTATATTACATCTGGACTATTCCAAGAGCATCCTAACAGGGGCTTCCCATCTTTCTTTGGTCCACACTATACTGTCCAACCAAATTAAATTATTTGAAAAATCCCAGCCAAGTGCAGTGACTCACACTCGTAATCCCAGCACTTTGGGAGGCCGAAGTGGGCAGATCACTGGAGCCCAGGACTTGGAGACAAGCCTGGGCAACACGGTGAAACTGTCTCCCTACAAAAAATAGAAGAAAATTAGCTGGGCGTGGTGGCATGCACCTATAGTCCTTGCTACTCAGGAGGCTGTGGCAGGAGGATCACTTGAGCCTAGGAAGTGGAGGCTGCAGTGAGCCGTGATCCCACCACTGCAGCCTGGGCAGCAGAGCAAGCCTCTGTCTCAAAAAAAAAAAAAAAAAAAAAAAAAAAAGTAGGCGAACAGCATTTATTGTGATTTTAAAAAAAACTTTAAAAAGAGAAAAAAGATTCTTCCTACAGAGGTCTCCACTAGCAACGAACACAGTTCCCGCATCTCATCCCAGCTTTCATGACCCTCAGGGTCCTGCTGCTGCTTCATCTTTCACTGAGTTCCGTGGCTACCCTTCCTCCTAATGATCAGTCACGCTCCACCCCATGAACACCACTAGGTCCTTCCGTTCCATGTCTCTCTCTATTCCCCACACTTGGAACACTGCCTCATCCTATCTGCCCAGACTACAGTCTTTACTTTCCTGCCACCTGTATCCACAGGCAGCTTCCCATTAGGCCTCAAGCCAGAAAGGAGCTTTTTCTTATTCCTGTAAAGTCTCACAGCTCTTAATTGACGTTGCACTTTGGGGGTTTATCATCACTTGCCTTACCGTGTAGTCATCTAGATTTGAAAGTCATATTTTTTTACCTGTGTATCTTTCTTTGCTTGTAATACAATGCCTCCTGTATTATGGATGCCAAATTGTTAGATAAACAAATAAATACTTGCTAGGTGAAACATATTTATACACTTATATTTTGAATATAATATATTTAAAATATACTTTTTATTTTTTTGAGGTTCCGAAGTTTCAGTCTTGTCTGCAGGCTGGAGTGCAGTGGCGTGATCTCCACTCACTGCAACCTCCGCCTTCTGGGTTCAAGCAATTCTCCTGCCTCAGCCTCCTGAGTAGCTGGGATTACAGGCATCCACCACCATGCCTGGCTAACTTTTGAATTTTTAGTAGAGACAGGGTTTTATCGTGTTGGCCAGGCTGGTCTCGAACTCCTGACCTCAGGTGATCTGTACAGCTCGGCCACCCAAAGTGCTGGGACTACAGGCATGAGCCACCATGGCTGGCCTAAAATATACTTATATTTTGAGATCCCTTTCACATCTGTTACCACAGCACAACAATTACCTGAAGGAGGCAGAACAGATATTATTGTCTCTGTAAAACTGGAGCCGGAAAGGTTAGGAACTTTCCTTACATCACCCTGGAAGCACAGGCAGATGAACAAACTCACCTCTTGCTTTTGGTGCTTCACTGGGGCTTTTTCTGCTCAACTCAACTCTCATGGTTCTCAGTCTATCCTGGGCCATTCTGGTCTCAAAGCAACTTTCACCACCCTCATTTCTACTTGGCCTTACAGCCCCACACTCTTGGAGGTTCCAAAACACAGCCTCTTGCCTATCTCTCCCCACTCTCTGTGACATTTGTCTCAGGGATGCAGTGAGAAGCAAGGAGCTAATGTTCAGGAAATGTGCAGCCCTCCTGTGATGAAACGTGCAATCTCCATTACTCCCTGGGACACAGCGTCCCTGCATCTGTTGTGAAGCAGGTCTGTGCTTTGTAGCTGCTTCCCATGAACAGCAAAGCCATTACGCCAGCCCACTGTTCTCTTCGTTTGACACTCTCTTAAATATGCCATTTTTCTCATTTTCATTAATAATGCTTTCTTAACACCTGATCGGCCTCATTGTCTGCTCTAGGTTCAGGCCTATTATTCCATTAGAGTTTGACATTTGAAATGCAATGAGGCATTCATGCACTGGTAGAGCTAATGGGGAAAACGGCTTGAGTCAGGGCTTTATGTACCATGCAGTTTGGAAAATGGGAGAGGTCAACAAGAAACAGAAGGCTGTTTTTGTGGCAGCCACAGGATTCTGGGTCTAAGACATGCCCAGTTCCCTGTGATCAGTTCAGGACACAGATGTGACCTTTTCTGCCAGCTGAGGGTATTTATCAGGCAGGCACATCTCCTGGACTATGCGTCTAGAAGAACCTGGAGCAGGTGAAAGAAAATTAGGCAATAGATATAATGGCAAGTCAGTGAGCCTAGAGAAATTTAATTGAATGTGTCTGCCTTTCCCAGCTCCCATTCTCTGGTATTCAGGGCAGCCGGTTGTTATGTGGACCTCAGAGGATATTTACCAGCCTCCGGTGCTGCCCTGTGCTTACCTTTGTCAAATGAGTGAGTTGAATGTAACACTCAGGACCAGAGGGACCACAGAAGTTGAGAAATTCAGCCAGCGTATGTCTCAGTTTTCCTTCCTAAACCCATCAAGTGAAAATAACCGTTTATATTTTGCTTACTTATTTATTTATCAATTACTCAAGAAACACTTATTGAAGGCTTTCGATGTAGGTGCTGGGTATATCTCTGACCTCACAGAATTTACAGCACCTACAATTTCCCCACTTTTACCTTCATTCTGACTGTAACTCTTCCACGTAAGAAGGGGAAATGCCATCTTCAGTTTTGAGATGCAGAGTGAATGAAATCTCACTGGGCAGGAAAACTTAGGCTTGTAAGAAATACATCATTCTCTCATTTGTTATAGTAAACTTAACTCCAACTCCAAATCTCCATCTCGCCACGCCGGAGGGAAGTTCAGTCAGACATTCTGGCAATGGGTCTCCTCCTAAAGATGCACCAGAATTGAGAAGCCTTACGTGGTACCAGGAATGGCAGCAGGGACTATTCGTCCCTTGTGATGACTGATGCTATCCTCATCTATCAAGCCCATTGTGATCCCTTGAGATATGGTGGCCTTCTGCGTCCATGTCACACATGGGGCCCAAGAATCTTTGCTTAGGGTGGGACCCCTGGTGCCTAGACGCCCACCTTCATGGCCATCTTCTCTGAGCTACCGCAACCTTCTAGGATGCTGCTCTGAAGCTAGGTATGGGTTCACAATTAAAGTGAGGCACCATAATTTCTGGAAGCCTCCCCCTCCTATCTCCCTCCCTTTTCAAGAAAAAAAAAAAAACAAGTATAATCTTGTTTTTAGTTTAGTTGTTTCAAAAGGAGAAGGAGAAATGGGCTCCCAAAAGCTTCTATTTTCCATATAGTTAAAAACTTTGGAATCTCTGATTCCAAGGCTCACTAAGGCCCTAGCAACCTGCTTTCAAGGGAGAAGAAAAAATCGAGAACAGACACTAATTGGCAGTCAAATTAATTATCCTGCCACAGCGATGAAAAAAACAAAATGCTGGAAGAGGTAACATTCATCACCTTGAGCTTCTCCTCCGATCCTGGCCCTGGCACACACCCCAAATCCAATGGCAAGTGGGGGCTGCCTGCTGCTTCTGGCTGCCTCCCATCCATCAGTAGATCCAAGTCATACAATAACAGGGAACTGTGGGAAGGCTTCTGTAACTTACAGATTAGCCACATGCGGAGGGAAACACATCATCCAGCCATAGTCCCCCAACACCAGCCCTGCCAGCAAAATAACTTCACTCCTTCTTCTGTCAGACTGAGCTCCCCGTGACCTGAACCCTACCCACATTTTGGCTCTTCCTTTGCCTTATCTTCCTGCATCTCATCTCTCATGGGCAAAAACATCCATTCTTCTTCCCTCCGATCTCTAGCCCCATCTCCTTCTGATGAGTCTCAGTCCTCTCTAGGGCAACTACGTGAGATGCTCAGGGTGAGCGGCCATGGAATCCTCCTGAGCAGCCCTACAGCAGGCACGTGTAATCCCGGTCCCCTGTATACAGAATACATTAAAAGGGAATGAGCATGACAGGAGGCCAGGAGCAAATACAGGCAAAGCCCATGCCACGTTTCAAGGCTGGAGGAGGGCTGTGAGAGCGAGCCTATGGTAGTTGAAAACCTATTTTAAAAGGTTGAATTGGTTGATTGACTGATGGATCGATTCAGTGACTTTATTCAAAAATTGTGTAAGCTTGACCATGTGCTTACCACTGTGGGGTCCCTTCTGAAGGAGACAAAAAGCATAACATACGTTTTTAGTCTTTAAAGGGGTTTCACTTAATATGGGAAAAAGGCTATACACACATAGAGCTAAACAACTAATATAAATTGAACACATAAAATGCTGAGTGCTGTGCTAAACATTGCCAAGCAAAAGTAATATTTTATTCATTCATCACAACTTTCTTATATGGTAGGTATTAACATGTACCCCATTTGCAGATGGGAAAACTGAGGCACTAAGATTGTTCTTCACTCAACCAAAATTCTACATATAATAGTCTCAACTGACAAGGACAATTTATAACAGTTCATTACACTTTTGTTTCTGATAGTAAAAAGGTAGAAATTATATAACTACCCAAAATTAAATGAATGCTGAATTAACTATGACAGCCATACAATAGAATACTGCACAACCATAGGAAGGGAAGGAGGAAAAGAGATCAGAAGAAATATATCAAAACGCGAACAGAATGTCAAAACTTTTCAATCTGTCCATTTCAGATATGTGCAGCTTCTTGCACTTCAATTAGAACTCAATGAAGTTGTTAAAAAATGTTAACAGAGCATGTCTGTGTGTTGGAATCATATACTATTTTAATTTTGCTATTCTCTTTATTGTCAACATCCTCTAAAAGGATTATTCATTACTTTAATAATCATGGGAAATTACATGGTAATGTTGAAAAGAGTTTATGAAAAGGAGCTCTGGGAAGTAATATTGGAAAAGAAAATTCTGATTTAATTGCCACTGGGTGGGACTGCTATATGTTTTTGCTTGTTAACTCCCCAGGCGATTCTAACTTGCAGTGCGGGGGGTGGGAACCACAGATGTCCACAGAGCACCTGGCCCACTGCTGGTCTGTAGTTGGTATTGGATAAATGGTGGCCATCACCACCATCACCATCATCACTGCTGTTGTTGTTATGCTCTTCAGCATTAATGGCATATTTACATTCTCATATTAAGTGAGAAAAAACACCCAGGTGGAGCAGATGGTTCAGGTATTGGCAGATTCATTGGGAACATCAAGGAGTTATCAAATGTTGGAGCTGGTGATATTTTTCTGTCACAGACTCTGTCAGAGGCTTTCATTTTCCCGGGCCTGTGGGATTAGTAATGCAGAGCACTTCCAGACTATTAGTGTGTAAAACTACAATGTAAAAACTTTTTACTAAAATTAACGATGCCAGGCCAGCCATAAAGAAATCCATCTCCCAAGTGACAAGCTCAGCAGAGCCGCACCAACTTCTGTAACAGATGTCTAGACAATTTGACTTTGAAATACATACCCCAAACCTGAACAGCCTGAAGTTTCTCAGCCAGTGCCCAGCCAAAGTTCAAAACAAGAGACCGAGCAGGAATAGGGGATTTGAAGATTATAAATAAACTTATTCACAGGGAAAGCAGAACATACAGCAAGCTAAAAATTGATTGCCCTGAGAGGATGACTCATCAATGAGACTATAAAAGACCATCTTTCAGTGATCACACAGCAAGACAGTTCATTGTCCTTAAACAGTGACTGCCTGTCACACCAGACCTCCCACCAGCAGGCTGCAAAGCCCAGAAATGGCCTTGTTAAGCATTGTAGACATCCCCACCCAGCAAAGAAGCAATCCATTTCTCTTCACTCTCTTTGAAGCCACACACAGTACTGAATATATCTGAAATCGGTGCCCTAGATTCCTAGCGTGTCAGCCAATTGAAAGGATTTGGGCTGGGTCAGTCTGACCTACCTGATCATTTTAAGACATTACATTTTTGATTAGGCATTTTAGGGCTAACAATCTCAACAGGTGAATGAGGTTGTGCCAAGAGCAACCTGAGACAGTCTCCAACTGCTGAGGCACCGGGAAAACCACCTTTCTTGCTTTCATTGCATCTTTTGAAGGGTCAGAACAACACAGAACAATCCAGCCAGGTCATTTATAAAACTCTGCTTTCCTGCTACCTGCTTCTGCAGTATAGTAGGTGGGTTTTCAGACACAAAATTTACCTCTAAGGCTGTGAGATTTACTACAATGACAAGTCTCTAAATGGTATTGACATTCTAGGATATCATGAACAGTATATTATTATAAGGAAAGTCGACAGAGATGTCACCCACCCAACAAACATCTCCCAAGCCCTGGCTATGACAGATGCTGTGATGACTGGAGTTGGGAGGTGAGTCAGACATCAATCCTTTCATTAAGGAACTCAAGGCCTGGTGAGAGGTGATAGGGTGAGCTATGAGCTTAAGGAGATGGGTAGAAATGTCAAGGTCACACAGGAAGCACAGGTAAGTAGCTAAACTGTTATGATAAGAGAGAGGGGCCGGGCATGGTGGCTCACATCTGTAATCCCAGCACTTTGGGAAGCCGAGACAGGTGGATCACCTGAGGTGAGGAGTTCAAGACCAATCTGGCCAATATGGTAAAATCTCGTCTCTACTGAAGATACAAAAATTAGCCAGGCATGGTGGCAGGCACCTGTAATTCTGACTACTTAGGAGGCTGAGGCAGGAAAATCTCTTGAACTTGGGAGTGGAGGTTATAGTGAGCCAAGATCATGCCATTATCCTCCAGCCTGGGCACTAAGAGCAAAATCCTGTCTCAAAAACAAACAAAAAAAAGGTAGAGATGATTCCATTTGGTAGACTGGGTAACAAGAGACTTCAAGCAGTTGATGGTGTATGAGCTGGGCCTTAAAAGATTGATACGGTGGAGATCATGCAGGTGTGTTAATGCCTTGAACCACAAAGAGGGTAGGGTCCTTTCAGAGAGCCTATACCAGCATGAGACCAGCAAAGTTTAAATGAGGGTCAGAAAAATGCCTACTAAAAGCTAGTCAAGGATCACAAGTAAGTCTGAAAACTGGTCTGAAAACCACCAGAGAGGAACCATGTTTGGGGAAAAGTCCCCCAATATATGTACAAGTGATAGCAAGCATCAGTGTCCACTATACCTTGTGAGATACTGGCTGGCAAGGACTGGTAAGGAAGGAAAGGGGGTAGTTAAATATATTCCAGCAGACTATGGTGTGCTCATTTAAAGTGTTGACATATATGTGTATTTATCGACATGGAAAGGATCCTCAACATATTAAGGAGAAAATAAAGAAGGTTAAGGAAGGTTTTATACAAAATAACATCATGTGTAGAGCAAGATGAACCCTACTTCACTAACCCATGTGTGCAATAAATACCTCATTTCTTCACAAGTTGGATCTAACTTGGAGCCTCCAATTTGACAGAAAGTTTTAGCTCAGTCAATAACAGAGTGTCTTTCACATCCCTACAGCTGCACAAGAATTTCAGAAGCTTAGATGGTACACACAAAACAAAGTATGACTCTACTTGTCAGCACAAAGTCCTCTCCACCAATCATTTCATTGTCCATGCCTGCATCCTCCTCGAAGTTCACCTGTGCCAAGCATGTAACAGGAAAATACAAAACAACAGTAGCTTAACAACATGGGGATCTATCTCTCTCATACAAAACAAGACTGCAGGTGAGCAATCTAGGGCTATTATGGCATCTTCTGAACAAGACCTTCTCTGTCTACCCCACCACCCTAGAACATGGCTTTCACCCTCAAAGTCAGCTCATGGTCCAAGAAGCCTGCTTGAGCTTCACCATCATATCCTCATTGCAGAGCAGAAGGAAAATGACAGACAGAAGAAAATTCTTCCTTGAAGTGCCATACAAAATGACCTTTTCTTTATTACATGGCTGCAAGGGAGACTGGGAATTATCATATTATCCCAAGTGGGCATGTGCCCATCTAACATGAAGTTCTGTTACTAAGAATAAAGGAGACATTAGATGTAAACAAGTATCTCTCTCGGACACAGATGTATAAGGAGAGAAGAGGGGTGACAGCAGATCCCTGATGGTCATCAACATTTGAGAGGTAAGCAACGGACAAGCAACCCATGGAAGGACTGAGAAGAAGCCATTATAGACAGAAGACATTGTGGAAGATAAGATGTCAAGAAGGGCAAGGGGGAAGGTTTTTAAGCTAATGGGATGGCTAACAGGGTAGGATAAGGCCAGCAAAATGATCATTAGAGGTAATTCAGTTGCCCAAAGAAAAGAGACAATTGGAAAGCCAAACTTCAGGAACTATTTCTTTTGTTATACTCTGTCCAGGTACTCAGGATCACCCTAAAATCAATAATTTCATAGATTTGATCTATGGAATAGATGGCTGAAAGGGGCTATTCTGCCATGTTAACATATCAGATGAGGCCTCCATGCCTACTTCTGCTCACAGGCCATAGCCACACAATTCTGGTGCATTCCTCAGGGCTTTCCTTAATTGCTCTTTGAATTCTCATGATTTCAAGAACACAGATATACTGATATTCATATAAGAAATTATCAGAGCCGGGCGCGGTGGCTCACGCCTGTAATCCCAGCACTTTGGGAGGCCGAGGCGGGTGGATCACGAGGTCAAGAGATCGAGACCATCCTGGTCAACACGGTGAAACCCCGTCTCTACTAAAGATACAAAAATTAGCCGGGC
>CAUYUD010113477.1:0-19192 GCA_963575295.1 Alouatta caraya | reverse complement strand
TAGCATGGGGAGAAATAACAGATACAGGTGATGGGGAGGAAGGCAGCAAATCACACTGCCATGTGTGTACCTATGTAACAATCTTGCACGTTCTTCACATGTACCCCCAAACCTAAAATGCAATAAAAAGTATATATAAAAAAAAAAAGAACAAGTCTGTTGAAATCAGATACAAGAAACAGTTATTCATCATCACTTTGTATATTCATCGTGTCCTAGATATCCTCACCAATGCAAATCAGTGCGAGTGTCTGCTATTGTCTTTATGGTTTTCATTATCATTTTGAAAACAAACATTTACCAGCTTCTTGAGTTCTATAAATTTAGATGATACCAACTACGATGTTTCATATGAGTATCGTTTTTTAACCTTTGGCAGTTGTAGCTTTTTATTAATGTAACTTTTGGCATTTGAGCTATTCCTTCTCCACATGCTTACTATTCTTATTCTTGATGATTTCAGCATCCAAGTAGATGATCTCTCTCATTCTATGTATTGTCAATAGCTTGAGCTTCCCTCTTTCAATCATATTTTTTTCTTTCTACCGTACTCCAACTATGAACTTGTATAATATTCCCTTGTTATCATTATAATCTGCAACACATCTGGAATCCTGTTATATAAGCTTGCCACTATGTGACCACCAGTTTCTCTCTTCCTTGCTTATTCCAACTCTTTTAACCACATTAAAATCTAAAGACTTTTTTTTTTTACTTTAATGTGTATGCTTTACCACCTCCACTCACCTTTCCCACATTTTAACTTCACTCTTTATGTTGTCTAAATTATATGGACCAATATTTCAATAATTTATTTGCAAGTACCATTAAGACTCTTGTCCATCTCCTCCTCCATAATTCCCACCAAGCAAAATTTGCAAATCTACTTATAATATCTGCCTATTCTGCAAATTTATACAAGCAACAATAGTTCCAAGAATTTTTGAAAATCACATAAAAATGCTGACTAGTCTCATTTGAAATTAATGAACACAAATTTCAAAAGGCCTCTTAACCCTATGCAGAATTTCTTTTACATTTCCTTAGTAAGTTTTACTCATCAGTTCCCCTTATAATTCTTATCCTTCCACAAACCTACCTCTACTCCAAATGGCTGCCTTCATTACTTGTTTTAATTAGAAGATTGAAGCAAACAGAGAAGTATGCCCTCTTCTGACTACCACCAAATCTAACAACCCACTCACAGCTGGGCTATATATTAAGCCAAAACTTCCATTTATGCTTTGAATTCTATCTCTCAATCTATTTAAAAATCTTCTCCTGCAATCATATCTCTCTAAACTGCATCATTAATTTCTCCTCGTTTACTAAATCATTCCTTTTGGGAAGAGGAACATCTTTTTCCTTATCTTCATGTTTCCAAATGAGGAGAGCTCCATTAGAGTAACATATTTGGTCCCCAGGAAGTAGGAAACAGTTTCCTTATTGGTGAGTGTTATCTAGCCACTTTTCTTTCTTCACTTTTCAATCCACTTTTCTCTGCTGAACAGAGCTAATCCGTTCTAAAGTCTACAAATCGCGGTGATTTGCTACCTGTTCTCTCTTCTTCAGACCAGCTGTGGGTCGCAGTTCTGATTACTCAGATCTGTATCCAAGGCTCAATCTATTTTTCAGATGCTCTGTCCCAAAATCTAGACTAGTGCAGGCAAAAATTATTACCTAACTTCTTGCCTTTTCCCTGTAGATTTAGAGAAAATTCTCCAATCAACTTATTACTTACAAAGCTGACATTTTAATGTCTACTTTTCTGGCATGTGTGTTTTGATAACTAATTGATTCTGATAATGAGGAGAAAATAAAATTCCATAAGTATCTAAGATTTGCATCAGCATAAAATCAAATTTAATCTAAAAATATAAAAAACTTGTCAACATTCCTTTTCAGCCACTGCTGTGATATCATGCTCCCCTTCCCAGTGAAACTTCTTTTGTAAAAAAACAAAATCATTTTGGCCAGATTTCCCTCTGTTATCTGATATTTTTCTGTCTTCAGGCCTGTACATCCAGTTAGGATGCCATGACCTTCACTCTCTGGGCAGTGTTTTCTTACATCACCAGCCAGCACACTGACATTTAAGGAAAATATCCCTGTCTTAATCTGCTTGAATCCTTAGCTTCTTCTTTATTGAGATTATTGTTTAAGTTCTGTTACACTCAGTTGTTCAAGTTTTTAATTATTCATGCCATTAACAAGAGTACTTAATAATTACAGGTTTTGTTTTAGATGCTAGGGCTATGTCAGGGAACAAAACACACACACCCTAACAAATAAATAAAATTCTATAGCATGGTAGGTCGGGTGCTATAAAGAAGGACAGGTAGATATCTGTCATAAAAACTGGAGAATGAACGATTTTCTAAAGGATGATCATGGAAATCTGAATGTAAAATCAGATATTAGAGCCAAGGCTTGAAGGAAGAAAGACACTGATGAGGACAGGAAACTAAACTATGTGTATAACTGTATAAAAAGTGTTCTAGACACTGGGAAGAAGTTTGTGTTAAGGGAGATCAGAGAACTGAGGAATTACTTGGAGGGAAAGGAGAAACAAATCATTCCAACATGTGAGAAAGAATGGCATGGTTGATATTGATGCTACTGATTAAGTGGAGAGAATAAATTTGTTATTAAATAAGATAGAAATAGAAAATTTCCTTAAATTGGAGACAGAAAATGGGATCTAGTGCATAAGTAAAGAGATTTGTCCTAGATGGATGCACAGAAACATTTGCTAAGAAAGTTAGAACACACGAGAGCAGATGCTGTAGGCGTTTCCTTTCTAACTGCTTGTTTTCTCTGTGAAATAAGATGCAGGGTCTTGATCTGAAAGGAAGGAGGGAGTAGGAGTTTATAAAGATTTAAGAAAGAGGTAAAACCATGAATTAGCTGGGTAAGAGAAAGGAGTAGATCAGTGTCTAGAACACTTTTTACATAGTTATATGGATAGTGTACTTTCCTAACCCCATCTTTGTGTTCTTCCTTCAAGCCTTGTCTCAAATATTTGCTTTTTTTCCTATCCATCCTTTATTTATTTTATAAATAAAGTTTTTTTGAAACACTCTTGCATTTACATGTTGCCTATGGATGCTTTCACTGTATAATGGTAGAGCTGAGTAGTTACAAAAAAAGCCATGTAGCCCACAAAATCAAAACTATTTACTGTTGACTTTTTAAGAAAACGTCTGCCCATCCCTGGGTTAGCAGGAGGAAGGCAGGTTTTAGAGAAATGCATTAAAATCCAGACTCCAAAATTTATTAAGGGTAAGGCATTGAATAACCCAAGTAAACTTTCTGAGTCTGTTTTCTCATCTACAAAATGCAAATAATATTATCAACCTCAGAGGGCTGGGTTGAGCATTAAGCAAATAGAAGATACATAAAGTATCTTAGCATTGTGTCCGGTTCCCCCTAACTCTTTGCTAGTTGACATCTGAATGGAAAAACAAAAGCATTTCTTTAGCAAGAAGAGACTTTAGAAGTGATCCGCTTTAGTCTGGGACTGCTTCAAAAATACTGTCTTGCCCCAGAAATTCTGATTTGGGGAGTCTAAAGAAGGACAATATCAATTCTGTTTATTAATTTATTTATAATCTCTGCATTTTGTGTCTTGCCTATATATCTGCTTTTAGATTCAGATTTCCATGATCATCCTTTAGAAAATTGTTCATTCTCCAGTTTTTTTCTTTTTTTTTTTTTTGAGACAGTCTCGCTCTATCGCCAGGCTGGACTACAGTGGTGTGATCGCAGCTCACTGCAACTTCCGTTTTCCAGCTTCAAGCAATTCTCCTGCCTCAGCCTCCTGAGTAGTTGGGACTACAGGCGCGCACCACCAGGCCCAGCTAATTTTTTGTACTTTTAGTGGAGACAGGGTTTCACCATGTTGGCCAGGATGGTCTCGATCTCTTGACCTCGTGATCCGCCCGCCTCGACCTCCCAAAGTGCTGGGATTATAGGCGTGAGTCACTGCCCAGCCCATTCTCCAATTTTTATGACAGATACCTCCCTGTCCTTCTTAATGGCACCTGGACTAAGGAATTAGTATATTTTTATGGCAGAATGCTCGTGTTTGTGAAAGCAAGGAGCAACCAAGCTGGGTCACTGTTTTCCTCTACCTACTTGTAGCTTCGTGGGCAAGGGTTGTCAGGTGCTTTATTTTAATTAAGATTTTGTTTGCTCCATGCAAATACAATATATCAAGTTAAGGCTAGAGGAGATGAGGGCATATTCTAACAATCAATTTTTCATTACTTCAATATCCATTATTCTCATGCTTTTCTACTTCTATTCTTCTCTATCCAGCATTGTCTGGGGATTTCCCTGAGTCCTCTTTTTTTTCCCTGCAGTTTTAACTGTCATGATGGGCAATGTCATCCAGCTCTAGGCTTTAAACACCATGAGTTATGACACCCAAATATTTATTCTGAGTCCTTATGTCTTCCCTTGCTCCAAACTTATATATTTGGTCCACCAAGATCTGTGCTCCACCATTGACAAAGAGCAAGATAAAAACATTTTGTGTTTAAAGACATCACTTCACCACCACCTTCTGAACAACCAGCAGCAAAAGCGAAGAGTGAGTCTAAATATTTTGAGTGCTTCTAGCAAGTTCCCCTACGTGCCAATGGTTACAGACTCATTCTACCTCTTAGCTTTAGGAATCCACAATTAACCCAGTAAATTAAGATTATCCCAGTTCATCTCAGACATCACAATAAGCCAAGGACATCTTAAGCATCGTTCAGTCCCAGGCTTTAAATAAAACTCTCAAGTCTCCTTTTATAAGACCCTTCTCCCAACTATTCCAACTCCTAAAATATTTTCTCTTTGCCTTTTTAACTCTCAATTAATGTTCTGAAATATCTCTATATTGTCAAATTATCCTCTTCACCATTCACTCTAAAATGTGGCTACCTTCTGATGTTGTAAGTTCCCTTTCAACTCTCTCTAGTGCTGCAATTTCTTTCCCATTCCTGATAGCATGGATCTGGAGACAAAGTAAGTTTTCTCCTGACTTTGCACTCTGCTTCCATAACTTTCTTCCTCTCTATCACTTTACCATCACCCATGTCCTACCTCGTTTTGTCAAATCTCATCACCCCACATGCCACCCTGCTTGCTGCCACCTAAAGACGTCCAAGTTGTTTCCATCCATTTCTTTAAAAGTTTAGCTCCAATTTCATTGCCACTCAATCCAAAACTGCTCAGGAAATATTTTGGTTATTTCATTATCCATATATATAATTTTTTTAAAGGCAGCCTGGCTCCATCACCCAGACTTCAGTGCAATGGCTTGATCTCAGCTCACTGCAATCTCCATCTCCCAGGTTTAAGCAATTCTCGTGCCTCAGCCTCTTAAATATCTGAGACAACAGGCGCACACCACCACACCCAGCTAATTATTGGTATTTTTAGTAGAAATGAGGTATTACCATGTTGGCCAGGCTGGTCTCAAACTCCTGACCTCAAGTGATCTGCCCGCCTTAGCCTCCCAAAGCGCTAGGTAAGATAACTTTTAAGTTTATCATTGTTTCTGATTACAAAAGAATTTCAATGGTAGTAGTGTTTTTATATACTCCAGGTCCAGTTGCAATAATATTAATGTCTTACATTAGCATGGAATATTTGTTACACTTAATGAGTCATTATTGATACATTATTATTGTATAAAGTTTATACTTTATTTATATTTCTTTAGTTTTAATCTAATGTCTGTTTTTCTTTGTTTTGTTTTATTTTCTCCCAAGATCCCATCAAGGATGTATTTAGGAGTAATGTCTCCTTAAGTATCCAGTTGTATGATTATCACTTTATATCATCCTATCTCATTATTTCATAATTACAGAAGCAAGTAAGCAAATAACAAGAAAAATTTTAAACTTGACAAGACCTAAACTCCATTGGTCATACCAGCTTTTGTTTGTATCAGCCATCTTCTTATATTTATTCTTAGCAGGATTAAATTTCATAGCACGTAACTACAATTATAGCCTCACCTCACCTTCAAATCTCTTGCCCCTTTTACCTTTTGTTGAGAAACCACCATCCCAATCAAATTCTTTCCCCCTCACCACATCACTAAAACTGAATTGGCCAAAATCTATCAATATAGAAGTCACTGACAAATGTTGCTAAATCTAATGGTGAGCTTTCTTTATTACACATCTTATTTAACATCCCAAGAACATTTTATTCAGTCGATTACCTCTTTATCAATTAATGTCTTTCATACTTTAATGTCTTCATTTTCCTCCTTCACTACTATGTTCAATATCAAACTACTTTTCATTTTTAAAAAATCACTTTCACTTTTGACTTTGAAGTGCTCTGGGGTCGTCTTTGGACAGCACCAATCCTTTACCTTCTAATGATCTTACGCAATCTTCTGATTTCAAATACCACCTAAAGACAAATAACTACTAAATATGTATATTTTCATCTCAGATATCTCCCCTAGATCCCAAACTGTAATTCCAAATAGCATGCTTAATATTTTTCATGGCTATTTCACAAGCAACTCAAACTGATTATGTGTAAAAACAAGTTCCTGAACACTAAACACATTCCCAATACACATGTCCATACATGCATACAGACATGCATACATATATACAAATGAAAACTCTTCCTGCTGTTGTTCATCCATACCTTGATTATTGGTCATTCTATGCTTTAAATTCATCCAGAAATTTTGATACTACCCTTGCCTGTTTTTATTTCTTTCTTCACATTACAAAAAAATCAACCAACAAATTATGAAAGTTTAACCTTCAAAATATACCCCAATATCTAAGCACTTACCATCAATACACTAATGGGGCACTATCAGTGTTATCTCTTGCCTGGATTATAATTAGTCACCTTGATTCTGCACATGCCCAGTCAGCAAGATGAAGAAATCTTAAATGATAAGTCACGTTGTATAATTAGTATTCAAAATATTTCAAATGCTTTTTCACTCGATGTATTCACATTTTTTTTCTATTTGGGTGAAAGCTAAAATTCTATCAAGAACCTACATAAAACTTGAAATTGCATTTTTTTATTCTTCCTGTCTTCATCCTCTTCTATTAATTATCTTGCTTAATCTAATCTATCCATACTAAATTCCGAGCTATTTCTTGAAAATGCAAGCATAATATTATGTCAGATTCTGGGTGTTTGATATTTCATATCCCAGCAACCTCTTCCTAAAGGTATTTTCATGATAGACTCTCATTAGTCTAACGTGGCTTTAAATGGCTGTCTATCTTAGGTTTGGCTGATTACAATTCATCTCAATATCTTCACGAACTTCTCAGTGATCTTTATCACATCCAGAATTGGATTCTCTTAATACAGAGACATATGAAATAAAGCACAAGTTGTATCTCGCTTCTCCACACCTAATTTATAATAGTGAAACAAGGACAGGAGGACTACATTAAACACTCCTATTCAAAAATGAAAAGAAAGGGAGGAATTTAGAAGTCACTAGTTCATGGTAATTCTCAAATCTCCGATGATCAATTTTGTGAGGTCACCTTACACTGGTCCCTAATTTTATGAGGTATTTCTAGCCTTGATTAAATCTGTGTTCTGCTCTCTTACCATGTTTTCCCAACCTATTAATTTATTTGACTTACTCTCTATTTTCTCGGTGCCCTTTCTTTTTCTCCATTGTCCCCTTTTGCCACATCTGGAGAGAGTAGTGGGAAATGTGTCCTCCTAGGAAACTAAGTTCTCTGAATCTGCTTCATAGTCATGCAAGTCTTTTAATATTTTGAATAGCCTCAATGCCTTTTAGTGCAGATTGGTAGTAAGTAGGCCAATGAAACTTAGTAAAAAATTTGGAGAACTCTATACATTTGATTATATTTTATTTTAAATGTCAAAAGTTATACCTAAAATTTATCTAGAATTTATTCTTTTTTCTCTGTCTCTCAAATTTTCTGTCTCTCTCTCTCTCTCTCTCTCTCTCTCTCTCTCTCTCTCTCTCTCTCTCTTTCTTACTCTTTAAGTAAAAATTTGACGGCATAAAAAGCTTCATAAGACAGTCTGTAGTCTTTTGGGATTCCTTATATTCAAGTGAAAAGGTATCTATTAATCTTAATGACCACAACCTTGATGTGATTTCTGTCCTAAGGCTAGGACAGAAGTCTGAAATTGAGACTAAATTTGAACTTTCCCTTGAGTTCAAGATTTAATATGCACATTTTTACTTGGCAAAAAATGGTTCATTACCCATTCAGAAAGTCTGAGAATTTATGTGATCTCTCTATTTAGTCATGCCATTCTTAGCATAGCAATCAGTTCTTTCCTATCACATTTTCTGCTACTTTAATAAGCACAACTGTCAAGCAGACAACTAGCGGTATCAATATTTTGCCTCAAAACTTCCTTGTCCATTTCCACAACTACTTGTTATCACCTCTAACTTACCACAGATGCAAACCTTACCAAACTCTCACCACACTCCCATTCAGAAATGAAAAGAAAGGGAGGAAGTTAGAAGTCACTAGTTCATCTAAAAATGTGTTGCTATTTTTATATCCTCTTACGAGAGTTGTCTCACTTTCCACTGTCCAGACGCAAGCCAATGGCACATATTTGGGTTTGTATTAAAATAGCAACATCTCAACTCCAGTACCAAAGTTTCCATTAATCATTTTTTTTACATAAAAATCAACCTAAAATTGTCAGAGACTTATAAAGGAGACATTCCTATTGTCACTAATATGCTGGTCTGGTGGTCCCTCTAGAATCTGAATGACATAGATGAAATTCAACTGCGCTTAGATCCAAGCTGCAAGTTGGGTCAGGTGATATGGTTTGGCTGTGTCCCCACCCAAATCTCATCTTAAGTTGAAGGTCCCATAATCCCCATGTGTCATGAGAGGGACTCCCCGGGGGAGGTCACTGAATCATGGGGGTGGCTTCCACCATGCTATTCTCGTGATAGTAAGTTCTTAGGACATCTGATGGTTTTATAAGGGGCTTTTCCCTCTTTGCTCCACAGTTCTCTTTCCTGCTACCATGTGAAGAACGTGTTTTTTTTCCCCTTCTGCCATGATTGTAAATTTCCTGAGGTCTCCCCAGTCCTACAGAACTCTTAGTCAATTAAACTTCTTTCCTTTATAAATTACCCAGTCTCACATATTGCTTCATAACAGTGTGAGAATGAACTAATACATAGCTCAATTCCACTTCTGTTATTCTGTGACAAGCAGCTTCTCAAGGCATTTTCTTCTTCTGACAGGTACCAAAAAGACAAACTGAATACTGTATCCATATTTATGCTTTATTTTGAGTTGAACACACTAGACAGGGAAAACCACAATGCATTAGATGGAGAAAATAACAAAAAAAAAATAACTATACAGTGTGACCAGAACATATACTCTCTCCACAGTAGGAGGCACAAAGTTACAAGGCAAAAAGTGTGAATGTGTTATCTTACATTATACGTTACAGGGGAATAAAGAATTGAGAACAAAACTCTGATCTACCAAAACACCACTTCAGTAAAACCATCCTGACCTCCACATTTAAATTTAAAACTCCTACAATTTGCCCCAGCTACTGAAAAAAAAAATATAGATCTGTTTACTTAGTTATCTCAATATGCCTTCAAACTCAATGTAACTAACCCTAATTGTCTATTTTTCCCTCCCATATACTCTGACTCAGACCTACTCAAATCTGTAATTGAGATTGGCTGTTGGGTTAAAATGACAATAAATAAAGGAAAACCTAGACTTTGTATTTGATTTCATTTTTCTCTTTACTTTTCTTCCAAGAAGTGATACATCATGTCCTGTCTACTCCACCTCTAAAATCTATTTTATATTTTTTCCCTCTTCTTCATCTTCCCATCAATTTGATGAAAGTTACCATGATTTCATGTCTAGACTCTATAATAGTGTATTTCAGGAATTTAGCTTTCCCTTACATTGTTTTCTGAAAGAAAACAATCTTGCTTTTCAGAGGTTAGACCTTAGTCTGACTATTATACCTTTGCAGGTAATATGTCTTTTTCTGGCTATCCTTGAGCTTATTTTTTCTTTTTTGTTTTCCACAGTTTTATTCTTATTTTTTTCTCTCTATTTACTATACCTGGCATTCACACAGATTCCTTCTTTCACATAATTTTTTCACATATTTCACATAATTCTTTTATCTTTCGATTTGTTTCTTTCATCAGTTTCACAAACATTTGGCCATTTTCTTCTAAAATATTGGTTCTGCCCTGATGTCTCTCTTTATTTCTCTGCTCAGAGTCTCTAATGACATACATGCTAGACTATTTCTGTATGCCTCATACTGTTTACATTTTTTTCCTATATTTTAATTCTATTTAAAAACTTTTTGGTGTTTCAGTTCAGATATTTTCTAACAATGTGCTTTCTGGGTCACTAATCTTATCTTCTGCGTTTTTAATGTTATTAAACTAAATGAAATAGGCATAATTTCAGGTATTGTATTTTGACATTCTAGAGTCTCCATATTGTTTTCTCTTCTAGATTATCATTTTCTGGTGAATATACAATATATATGATGAAGTAGTAGACATTTTTAAGGCACTAATTTGGAGAATTTAAAACAATCTTATCATTTATACACTGAATATTATTTTGTATACTATGTGTATGATTATATATACTGTGAATGGAAATAAGCTTAAATAAAATCATGATCAATAAAAATATATAAATTAGCATCAATACATAACCCATATATTGGGATTCAAGAACATAATTTATCTGCTTGAATTTATAGGCTACTGTATATTTATATAAATTAAAAATTGTGAGTACAATATTGTTTTAAAAAGATAAAGTTCAAAAACATGTTGATGATATTTTGAGAATTGTAGGACTTACAACAATGAAAAAAATTAAGTGTGAATTACAGGAAGCATAAAATTTATAAAAGAGCCATGAAAGATTATATAAGATTAAAATATACACACGACAGGTCATTCCAGATATGGTGACATGGCCAGTCTTAAGAAACTGAGTAAAATTTTAAATATATAAATTAGCATAAGGAAAAAGAGTGTATGTATGTATTTAATTTACATAATATTTAAAAAATTAAACCTCTTGAAATTTTGTATACTGTTTATTAATAATGCTGAAATAAGCATTTAAACTACTATAGCATATTTTATAATATGGTAGACTTTACACTTTTTATTTTAGATGACTTTATTTTTGCAGATGCTAACAAAAAAACTGTGTACTTAAAAAATCTCTAAGTACTGGAAAATATCGATAGATCAGATTTTGAATTGAAATAGATAAGATAAATACATTCAATTTTAGTCATGGGACAGCGCTTAAGTGCTTGAAGATCTAAAGTTGCTTTGAAGAGTAGTAGTAAACAAGAAATAAGTAATGTGTGATATAACTTCTTCTTAAATCTAAACCTGCATTTTATTAGTTGCGATACAATAATATTTAAAAAATAGAGCAGAGGTTGTTTTAAACATATACTTTCTGACTTTTCTATGAATTTCCACCTCATTTTGCTATAATATTAAATATTATAACATGCAAAAACGCCTCAGTGGAAGGCTACTTTCAACCAGGAACAGTGTTTGAAAAAAAAAAAAGGAAGAAAAAGCCATCTGTTTGCCAGCTATCTATGTATTTATATATCGCTTTATCCATCTGTGTTCCACAAAATCTGGATCAGAAATGTTTCTTGTATCAAAATTATTGTAAGTTTACAAAATGTTACTTGTTTGAATGTGGGAATCTTTATCTGTCATATTCAACCATGAAATTGCTCCAAAAACAGATTAAATTAGTATTAAATTTCACCCTTTTTTGCAGAATAACTACTAGCTAAAAAAGTAATAATATTACATTGCACCTGCAAATCATTCTTTTCATGAGAATTTCTATTTTGTGAATAATTAGGCACACATATTGAAGTGTGAATGCATAATTTGTGGCAGAATATGTTTGCTATGGTCAAATATTTTAACAAACGTTGTAAGAAAATATTGTGCAAATATAATTGCTCAATATATTCTGAAGCAAGTTAGTTAAAGCTATAAATAATATTGTGAAATGCATTTAAGTCATGACATAAAATGCAGACTTATGAAATTTATTATACACATACTTAAGATAATGTATATTTTAAAAGTCATTATTAAATAAAACATTACCAAACTAATTTAAAAATATAATGATAGATATTTAGCAAAACGTAAATGTTAATGTGTTAGTCTCAGGCATATTTATTTAAAGAAAGAGTAAAAACATTGGTGCATATACTTTCAAAACTATCTTTATGTTTCTATATTCCATCTGGTTTCAAGCCTTACTAATTATTAGACATGTATTAGACTATTATTTTATTTCCCAGATGAACGATATTAGAACATATAGATTATATATATATATATATATATATATATATATATATATATATATTTAAAAATGTTTGATGTAAAACATAAATTTTCATTACAATTTTTATTTTATTTATTTATTTTGGGGAGAGGGGGAGTTAGAGACACTATCTCTCTCTCTCTCTCACCCAGGCTGGAGTGCAGTGGCACAGTCATAGTTCACTGTAACCTCAAACTCCTGGGCTCAAGCTGTCCTCCCTCCTCAGCCTCCCTAATAGCTAGGTCTACAGGTGAACACCACCATGTCAGCTAATTCATTTTTATTGTTACGTTTTGTAGAGACAGAGTCTAGCTATGTTCCCCAGGCTGGTCTCCAACTCCTGGCCTCCAGCAATTCTCTAGCCTTGATCTCCCAAAGTGCTGCAATTATAATGATTAATTTTAAACAATTATATAATATGAAAAATTTGGCAGGGATAAGTTAAAATCTGAACTTCAATTTTCCCATTAGCAAATAAATTGGGATAATGTTTACCTAGAAGGTGTGTTTGAAATTGACACATAGTAGGCATTGCACATCTATACAAATTATTTTTACTATAATTATTTTCTTCATATTTTCCCGGGCCATAATTAAGATATTAGCCTTTATTATACCATTAGTTATGTAACAAGACCATTAAACTACTCTTATCACAGAATAATACTTACACCTATCACTGAATAATAAACACACATATTTCCAAAGTCATGCAAAAGCAATGATGCATCTCACTTCAAAAAAGAGCTCAAGAAAGTACCACAAACTAAGTGATTTAGGATTTCTCCATAGTCATTTCATTAAGGACATTATGGTTACACTTGATCATGATATTCATTAGGCATTTGCAAATAAAAAATACTAACTTCCTTCCTGTTTTGGAAAGAAGCCAAGTGGAATTCATGTGTGGTGAGTAGAAATGGCGTAAACAGATTGCACCAGGTCCTAGGCATCCAGGTAAGGCAATAAAGATAAATAATATATGTGAAGATTATAAAGGTGGAAATGTAACTTCTATTTCATAGTAACTATATTAAGATATAATTATCATGCCATGAAATTTGTTCACATAAACTGTATAGTCTAATGTTTATTCATATATTCACAGAATTGCATAGCCATGACCACAATCTAATTTTGAAACATTTTCTTCAACCCCAAAAGAAATCCCATGTTTATTAACAGTCCTTCTTATCTACACCCACCTACAGTGGACAATCACTGACTTGTTTCTTTTGTCAGTTCTGCCCATTGAATATAAATGGAATCATACAGTGTGTGGTCTTTGTGGAAGGTTTCTTTCATTTAGCATATTGTATCCATGTTTTACCCAATTGTAGCATGTAATTTTTTTATTATTGTGTAATCTTCCATTGCATAGATATGCCAAAATTTATGCACATTTAAGATTTGAAACCATTGTAGAAATAACACAGCAGTAAGCATGTGTGTGCATTTTTGTGCAGGCGGGTATACCTTGAAGGGAATTTGCTGGGGCACATGGTAACTTAATATTTAACAACTGAGGAAATGCTAAAGTGTTATGCAAATAAGCTTCAGCATTTTACATTCTCATCAGCCTGTATAAGTGTTTCAATTTCTCCCTTGTCTCCCACATTTAATGTCCATCTTTTCATTTCAGTCATCCTAATTTTTGTTAAGTGGTGGCATTTCTTATAGTCCTAATTTGGATTTCCCTAATGACCAATAGTGTTGATAATCTTTCAGTGTGCCCGTAGGCCATTCGTAGATTTACTTTGGAGAATTTAATATGCAAATATTTTACCAATTTTTAAACTGAGTTATTACTATTACTGAGTTATAAAAGTTCTTTATATACTTGGAATACAAGCATTGTATATGATATACAAACACTTTCTCCCACTCTTTGGATTGTTTCTTCACTTTATTCGTGGTATCCTTTGCAGCACAAGTTTTTAAATTTTGATTAAGTCCAATGTGTCTACTTTTTCTTTAGTCATTGTATTTGTGGTGTCATATGTAAGTACCATTACATAACCCAAGGTTATCAAGCTTTACTTCAAGGTTTTCTTTTAAGGGTTGTATAGTTTTAGCACTTACATTAAGATCTTTGTATGATTTTGATTTAATTTTTCATATAGTTTGAGATAGGGGTCCAACTTTGTTCTGCTGAGTATGTATATTGAATCATCCCAGCACAGTTGTTGAAAGACAATTTTTTCCCTATTGTATTATCTTGTCATCCTGTTTGAAAATAAGGTACACATAAATGTAAGAATATATTTCTGAACTTTCATTTCTCATCCATTGTAATATATATGTGTATGTATACAACTATATGTATGTGTGTGTGTGTGTGTGTATATATATATAAGTATGTTTGCATATGTACAAACACATATGAAATACATATTTGCCAGTGCCACATTGTCTTCATATAAAGCTGTTTGGTAACCTTTGAAATCAGGAATTTTGATATCTCCAACTTTGTTTTTCATTATCAAAATTGTTCTTGCTATTTTAAGCCCCTTGAGTTTTCATATAAAGTTTAGAATCAGCTTGTTAATTTCTGTAACCAAAAAAAGGGGCATCTGAAGTGTTGATACAGATATCTTTGAATCTGAAGATCAATTTGGAGAATACTGTCATCTAAACAATATCAAATCTTCTAATTCATGAAAAGGAGATCTTTTTCTATTTATTTAGATCCTCTTTAATTTCTTCATTAATATTGTGTGGGTTTTGGTTTGCAAGTTTAAATTTGTTTTATATTTTCTTCAATATATTTTCCATTTACTACTGCTATACAATAAATTATTTTGCTGATGTTTTTATGGATTGTAAATTGGCAATGTATAGAAATACCATTTATTTTTGAATATTAATCTGCTATCTTTGCAACATTCTGAACTTGTCTATTAGTTGTAATGATCATGTGTGTGTGTGTGCAATAGTATATCTTAGGTTTTTCTAAGTACAAAATCATGCTATCTGAAAGTAGCAATAGTTTTACTTCTGCCCTTCCAATATAGATACATTTATTTATTTATTTATTTATTTAAAATAGTTTTGGCTAGAACCTTCAGTACAATGTTGAATAGAAATGATGATAGAAGACACCCTCCTTTTGTTCCTGTCCTTAAATGGAAAACAGTCAGCCGTTTACCTTTCACTAAGTTACCTGTGAGTATTCAATAGATACTTTTATTAATTTGAGGATACCTGTATTTCTAGTTGGTTGAGTGTTATAATTGTAAATATATATTAGATTTTGTCAAATCTCTTTTCTAATGTATTGAGATAACCATGTGTTTTTTATTTTATTAATATAGCATATTATATTGAACATTAAATATTAAAATAACCCTGCATTCCTGGAATAAACCCAAGTTGGGTATAGTAATACTATAACATTACACTAATTGGTTGGTGGTTTTTGTATCTATATAAAAAGCTACTGCTCTGTGCTATTCTTGTGATGCCTTAGTCTCTTTTTAGTATCAGGAAAAAGGGTATTACTGGTTTCATAGAATAAGGCGAAAAGTGCTTTCCTTTCTTTTATTTTTCTAAGGGTTTATGAATAAATAATATTAATTTTTCCCCAAGTATTTGGTAGAATTCACCAGTGAATCCCTCTAGAACTTGGCTCTTGTTTATGGGAAGTTTCTAATATTCAATCCAATATATTGACATTTTATCAGTTTAGTTGGTTTTCTATTTATTTTTGAGTCAGTTTTTATACTTTGTGTCCCATTAATAATGTGTCAATTTCATTTACTTTATCTAATTTGTTGGCATATAGGTTTAATAAGATTCCCTCATCAAATAAAGATGAAAACTCTTTATTTACTCATGGTTGCTAGTGATGTACACTTTTTCATTAACTTCCATTATTATGTAGAAAATCAAAAGCTATATACAATAAACGATTATTATATAAATAAGAGAAGTGATTAACAGGGTTGCTAGATTCAAAATCAGTAAAAAAATTGAGTTGCATTTTTATGTACAATGGGAAACACTTAAAAATTAATAAAATATAGTTTATGATACAATAATATAAAGAACCTATAAATATATTAAATATGTACAAAAACTTTCTGGAGAAAATTATAAAACTTCACTGATAAATATTAAATATGTCCAAAATACAAATAAAATATATCACTTTTACTTTTTAGGAGATTTAATGTAGAAAATGTTTTAATTTTCAAATTAATTTTAAATATAACAATAATAAGTGGTTTTAGATGGTTATTTTTTTGTCTTGATTTGTTTTGGTTTTACTTTTATGACCTGAGAAAGTATTTTTAAAAAGTAGATTCATACGTGTCCAAAAATATGAACAAAGCGCTCTTCAAGAAATATAGTAGGCCAGGTGTGGTAGCTGATGCCTGTAATTCCAGCACTTTAAGAGGCCAAGGTCAGTGGATCACCCGAGGTCAAGGGTTCAAGACTAGCCTGGGCAACATACTGAAACCTTGCCTCTACTAAAAATACAAAAATTAACCAGGTGTTGTGGCTCATGCCTGTGATCCCAGCTACTGAAGCATGAGAATCCCTTGAACCCAGGAGGCAGAGCAGATGTTATGGGCACTCCAGCTTGGGGGACAGAGTGAGACTCTTTCTCAAAAAAAAAAAAATAGTAAAAATAATGGTTTTTTTTCCTTTATCAGATGTCCATAATTTATTATAAAATTATACTCACTAAGGGATTGGAGGAAAATAGAAAATCCAATCAATGGAAGAAAATAGACCTAACAGATGCTTACACATGTAAACAGATGATATGAGATAAAGGTATTATTACAGAAAAGAGATAGTAATTATAATTAATTTAAAATAAATAATAGCGGAATACCATTTGGAGCTTGGTGTAGAAAATCCTGTTTAAAAAGCATATAAATAATGTAAACCACAAAGAGAAAGTCTGAGACAAATTCTGCATTTAAATCGAGAGATCCTGTTCTTCATATATATTACAGTAAAAATAATATTAAACAAGCTATAACACATAAGAGAATATTTTAACACATAAAATATGTGTATAGGTTGAAAGAAATTCTACTAAACAATAAGACAATCAATTGAACCGAAAAATAATGAAGAAAGACTTGAATGTTATGAAATGGAAATACAAATGACCCATAAACATACAATTAGCTATTTAACTGCATTAGTTACCAAAAATGTAAATAAAAATAAAACTTTTTATTTTACATGATTATTTTTTAATAATTACATTTTAATCATTCAAATGATTACCAGAAATTCAATATTCTGATGATATTAAGTATTAGATGTGGCTTGATGGGCATAGGCATTGCTAGTAAGTAGAATCAGCTATAAGTATCTTGTAAGAATATACCATCATTGCTTAATCAAGTTGCATATGTGTGAATCTCATGATGTAGGCATATACCACGTGTCTGTACTTGTACATGACAAGTAGTAAAGCAGCAATTTTATAGCACATCCAAAAAGAAGAAAGAAAAAAATAAAACCACCTAATGTAAAATTAGAATGGATAAATAATTGGTACTATATTTGTACAAAGGAATATTATAGTGGTAAACATTAACACGTTTGCTATGAATATTAGCTTGTATGAGACTGGAAAGTGTTCAGTAACGGAAATTAGTTATAAAACAGAACAGAGAAATTAAATTACTCTTTCATTGACAGAGAGTTCCTTTATGGCTGATTTATATTTAGTATGAATTTCCTTCAGAAAAGTTACTTGTTTAGAGGTAGGTTTGTCGCAATCACTTGATATGTTTTCTCAAACTATATAATTTCACTCTTAGTCCTCAAAGTCCTCCATGAGCCATACCAGTATGTGGGTAAGGGCACTCTCGCATTTCCTCTGACCACTCCCTTTTAGATGCTCTGTCATTGAAACCAAATGTATTCAATTTTCAATAAGACCTAGATGGTTCTTATTATTGAGAATTGCATCTTTCAAGTATTACTACATTTTCTAACCATACTCTAATTAAGCAGAATCTAATGTGATAATATATGTGCAATTCACAAAAAAGCTTTTGTATTCAGTAATTCTCAAAAATGGAGATAAACTTAACATTGACTGCTATTCAATCACATTGCATTCCCTATGAAGAGTTACTTTTCTAGGTGCTAGACATGTAATTGCAAACAGTACTACATTCATGATGCTTAATTTGATAAGATTACCATCTGATTCAACTACATACAAATAAATGGAGTACGCCGTCCTAAGATATCAAACAATGCATTAACGTTTGTGTTTCACAAAATGCTGCTGTCAAGAAGTGCTACAGGCAATTCCATTGCAAAACTCCAAGTATGTCTAGTTGGTCTTTTTCTCTATATACATAGATACAGATATCTCCCCTGATTTTAAAAATATTTTGTGTAACTTTTACACAATATGAATAAAATTATTGAATATAATTATATGAAGAGGTTAAGGAAGGGTAAAACATAATTTTAAAAATTCTATCAACTTTAGCTAAGAGTGGAGCATGTATTTAGCCTTTATATGTCTACACTCTAACACAAGCAGGAAAATATAATGTTAACATTTTTTCATCAATATCAATGTGGAGCGAAAATATATTTTATATTAAATAACATGTGAAAAGATGGTGAACACTCTTCTGACATAATTCTTTAAAGATAGGTTTTTTTTTTTTTTTTTTTTTTTTTTTTTTTTTTTTTTTTTTTTTAAAGATTTTAAAAATTTTTAAAACCGCAGTTTTACAAATGGCCCAAAAGGGGAAAAAAAAAAACCCCCCACAAGGTTTAAAACAAAAAAAAAACCA
>CAUYUD010113471.1:0-20995 GCA_963575295.1 Alouatta caraya | reverse complement strand
CAGTCTTACCAGTTAGGGGACCCAAGATTTGTTGGGACCTGGGTACAGGTAAAAGCCAGACTTGGCAGGGATCCCTCTTTCTAGGCTGAACCTTGAGTCCCCCTGCTTTTTGGTAGACGTAATGGATCACTATCCTGCAGCGAGTTCTTCATGTGGGGCCTCTTAGGCCAGTGCTGCGGGAGGCGTGCTCTTCTTTCTATGCCACAGGACAAAACTAGTCTAGCAGAGCCTTTCTTGCACTTTAAAGTGAGATTAACTCCAATTTGGTTAAAAACTTGCTAAGAGAAAGTTCAGTCTACTGATTTGGTATAGGTAAATGGACATTAACCTTTTTTAAAGTAAAGGATATGGTAGGTACAGTTAGATTATTTTCTTGAGGTTCACGTAGAGCCAGGGGTGTTACCTTATTTTGATTTCCTTGTTCAGGTCAGGGACTGGAACGTCTGTCGGGGGAGGTGAATGAATTCAAAATTTTCTGTTGAAATACTATCAAACTTGTACTAATCATACTATTATGAACAGTCATTTCAGGATTTCTCCATTGTCCCTTTGCTAGTTGGAATGATTTTGAGTTTCACTTTCTTTATTAGATTGACTGAGCTGCTCTTGGTTAAAAAACAAAATTTGAACTTTAAAGAAAATATCAGCATTTAATCAAGTTTATTGCAAATTGTTGCAATAAACCTAGAATGCTTTCAACAGTTTTGCAGGACTTTATTGTGGTTGACATGTTAATTTAGTTTGGTTTACTTTTAGCTTTAGTTAATTTTCATTTTACCATAATACTTCACCAGATACTTCATACGCCATTTTAGATGAATGTCAGTTTCATGAAAGGATCACATTTCAGATACTAAGTCCTTTTCAATTCTTTTTTTTTTTTTTGAGACAGAATCTTGCTCTGTCGGCCAGGCTGGAGTGCAATGGTGCCATCTCAGCTCACTGCAACCTCTGCCTCCCAGGTTCAAGTGATTCTCCTGCCTTAGCCTCCTGAGCAGCTGGGACTACAGGCATGAACCACCACACCCAACTAATTTTCTTGTATTTTTAGTAGAGATGGGATTTCACCATGTTGGCCAGGATGGTCTCAATTTCCTGACCTTCTGATCTGCCCACCTGAGCCTCTCAGAGTGCTAGGATTACAGGCATGAGCCATCGCTCCTGGCCCTTTTCAATTTTTGAATCATATATTCACTCAAACAAGCCATTAACATATTTTAAAAATAAGAGAATGGTCTGAATTGAAAATGTGTTTTAAAAAAGAAACTTTAGCAATTTAAAAAAAAATCCTTGATATTTTAATGCCCAAGGAATTCTCATTCCCAAAAGTATTTGGTTCAAAGTCCAGAGAAACTTAGAATAAACTTAGGTAAAATGCCTGAGTTAAAACTAAAATAAACACCCTCTCATTAAATTAAAATAAGTAAGGGTAAAAATAATCTTCAAAGGATGTTGCCTCAAACGAAGTCAAAAAGTTTTAATGTAAATGTTATAGTAAAATTAACAAAAATAAGTTTTTAGTGAATTGTGGTGAATACATTTTTGGTACATTACCAATCAAAAATCGGCAGTGCCTTGATATTCTGGGAGGACACCTGCATTAGGTTATGATGTTAATAAATTTTATGTTTTAATCCTGAGAAATGACTTCATTGCTCTTGTCTAGTTAGAGTCTCTATAATATGTTTTCAGGATTGTTTTCAATTTAATTATTTGAAAAATAAATATTTACTTGTTGATTTTAAAGTATTTTTGAGAAACCATGACAGAGTGTTCAGGGTAATTTTAATTTACCCCTTTTTTGAAAGTAATCCAGAAATATCAATTTAAATTTTTAGTTCGTGTTCCCTTTTATCCACCAAGCCTACTTTGATAAACTCTCCTACAGAAATACAAGCATCAGAATATAACGACATATATTGAAAGTGTTTCTTACAACATTTTTCAATTGGAAGAAATGGAAAGCAGCCTTAATGTCCTTCAATAGAGGAAGGATTGAATCAATTATGGTACAGCCATGCAAACAAGTGCTAAGGAGCTACTGGAAAATAATTCAGTTATTCTGCCTGTACTGACCCTGAGGGATGTCCCCAATGTATTGAGTTAAAAAAAATTTTTAAGCTGCAGAATAATGTGTGTAATTTAATCTCATATTTTAAAGGGCAAAAGATTTATGTGATCTGAAGAGAAACCAGAGTATAATAATCTGATATTTCAAAACAAAGCAATAAAACCCAACCCATATGTGAGTACCATAATGAAAGATTCTAAGGATAGCTTTCAAATGAAGGTCTGCTGACAGGACTGTAAGGGATTGAGTTATATATCTTTGTTTGACTTGTTAAAACAAGGCATGTATTACTACTGTAATTTAAATTTTTGAGAAAGTACAGTGTTTTTGGTAGGAGGAATTATGCAAAGTAAAGACTTACAGATTCTTTTTTTTTAAATTTAGCATAGAATCCATAGAGTCTTACACCATGCAAATGTTCAGTGATTTGTGATTAAATCGTGGAAGGTTAAAATGACCTAGGTGGTAAGAAATTCAAAGGAAAGTGGTCAGATTAGGGTGAGGTAAACCATAAATTTTTTTTCTGAAGTGAGTTTTTTATGAGATGACTTCAACTTTGACAAAATTGTTGATTTGTTGATCTAGTCAGCAGGGATATATATATATATATATGTGTGTGTGTGTGTGTGTGTGTATACATATATATGTGTATACATATATATGTGTATATATATATATACACACACACACACACACACACACACACACATATATGTATGTATATATACACACACACACCCCCCTGATAGACTTGTGCTAGGCAGGCTGGGTTCATTGAAAGACTCACAAGAGATGCACAATACATATGAAAAAAAAAAAAATAGGGTTGGCCAAGTGCGGTGGCTCACACCTGTAATCTCAGCACTTTGGGAGGCCGAGGTGGGCAGATCACGAAGTCAGGAGTTCAAGACAATCCTGGCCAACATAGTGAAACCCTGTCTCTACTAAAAATACAAAAAATTAGCTGGGCATGGTGGTGGGCACCTGTAATCCCAGCTACTTGGGAGGCTGAGGCAGGAGAATTTCCTGAACCCGGGAGGCAGAGGTTGCAGTGAGCCGAGATCGCACTGTTGCACTCCAGCCTGGGCGACAGAGTGAGACTCCGTCTCAAAAAAAAAAAAAAAGATTAAGAGATGAGCTTTTAAGCTTCCTCCTATTTGGGGAGAAGAAAGAAGAGAAGTCAGCAGAGAAAAAGAACCATGAGAGCAGTGTCATGCAGTCATAGAAGGGAAGGTTCTGGAAAAAGTTCTTTTTCTTCTTAAAGAGGTGATCAGTGGAGTCGAGGGCAAATAAGAAGCGAAAGGCAAGGAAAATAAAGATTCTGTTTTGAACAGGTCCTTGGTGACTGCCAACAATAGTTTCAGTAAAGGAGAGAGTTAATTAATTTGTTAAACAGATAATTTATTCATCACTAAGTATGTTGGAGACACTGTACTAGATAGATACTGGGGAATACAGCAGTGAATAAGAGAGGCAAGGTTATGACTTCATGAAGCTTACCTTCTCCTTAGGGGGCAGGTGTGGCATGGTGATAGAGTCAGATGATAAATAGTAAATAAGGAAAACAGGGTCACTTTGAATAGTGATCGTGTGTGCCTGTGTATGGGTTGGGAATGACAGTAGTAAGGCTGGACTGCAGAACAGTACTTTGGAGACAAAGCCCTCACAGAGAAGGTGATGGTTGGACTCCCTCTGTGATAAGGAGAAGCCACACATGAAAAAATCTGGGGGATAGTACATTTCAGGCTGAAGAAAGGGCAAATCCTAAGGCCCTGGAGCAGGAGCAAGATTGACATATTTGAAGAAGGCTAGTGTGGTTGGACCTCTGTGAGTGGGGAGAATTGGCACAGGATGAAATGAGGGAGGTATGTAGGGGCCAACCCATGAAAGGAAAGCAAGATTCCCAGAAAAAGTGGGTAGGAGAGGCACTGTCCATGAACACGGTCCAATTGTGCAAGAATGTTAATTTGGCAGAAAAATGGAACGTTAATGTTGGTTCAGATGCAGAATATAATATGTGTTCTATTTTAAATAAGAGAGGATTATGCATCCTTAAAGACATAGTAAAGAGAAAGCTGACTCCTTTTCCTCCAGTGACCATTTGTAACACATTCCCCCACAAAGCACACAGCCACCCACTCAATGCTCTCATTAATCCCACACAGATAGGCTTTGCCGGGGGAGTGAGCATATGGTATCCCCTGAAGCTTTTGGCTTTTCTGCTTGAAGCTTGTTTGTAAAAATCAAAAATGATATTGCATTTGTGTTGGTATATTTTTAAAGAGATATTTCTAAAGGTTAGGTCTTCAGTCAAGAATTTTAAAGATGGATCTTAGAGGTTAGTCTAAATAGGTGAAGAAACTTGAGACCCAGAAAAGCATTGGTTTGGCCAAGTTCAGAAAGTTAAACAGTGACTGTGGAGATATGATTCTGTCTCTTAACTCCTAATCCAAATGTCTTCTTACTAAATAAGGCTGTGCCTTCTACATTTGAAGATTCAAACCCCATGGATGGATGCATGGATGGATGGATGGATGGGTGGGTGGGTGGGTGGACAGATGGATGGATGGATGAGTGGATGAGTGGATAGATGGGTGGGTGGGTGGATGGTTGGATGGGTGGGTGGATGGATGGGTGGATGGTGGATGGATGGGTGGATGAATGGTTAGACATATAGTTTACTCATTCATTTAGTTATACAAGAAAGATTGAGCCACTACCCCATCAGACAGTGTGCTAATTGCTAGAATGCAATTATGAGAGCTGTTTATAGTGCCTGTCTCTATTCTATGTGCCTTCCTTCCCTCAGTGGAATCCAGGGAGGTATATAATCCCACCATTCTATTGAGACCCCTCGTCAAGGTCATTAGCGACCTTTGTTATCAAATATAAGGAGTATTTACCTATTCTTATCTTTCTTCATAGCATTCAAAGGAATTGACTACTTTCTCCTCCTTGATATCCATTTCATCTTGGCTTCTACAGCATAATTTTCCCCCTGCCTCCTGGAAGCTCCATTTCTGTATCCTTTGCTAGCTCCTCCTCTTGTATTTAACTTCTATATGTTGGAATTCCCAGCTTGGTTCCAGCTCATTGACTTTTCTCTAACTGCATGTCCACTCTAGATGGTTATATGTTAATACCACCCCCCACAACAAATGTGCATCTGCTACTGAAGTCAAAACTTACATCTCTAACTTACCTGCTTGATATCTCCATTTAAATATCTAATGGGTATCTCAAATTTAACATGTCCTAAACAGAACCTTTGACTTTTTCTATAAATCTCCTCTTCACCGTTCTTCTCTCTCTTGGTATAGTTAGTCAGCAACATTAAACAAGTGTCTTTTATGTGCCAGGGTCTATTGTAGACACTGGGGATACAGTAGTAATGAAACAGAAAAAAATCTCTGTTATCAAGTATCTTACATTCCAGTAGAGGGAGAAAGATCATGGAAGCCAAATGGCTTGTTCACTCCAAAAAGGCTGAGGCCAATCACCACCTCTCACCTTAACCATTGCAATAATTTAACTGGTCTCCTTCCCCCTACCCTTCTGCTGTCCAGTCTTCATAGCAACCAGAGTAATTTGTATAAAACACAAATATAACACAAATTTTAATTTGGACATCCCCTTCTTCAACTCTAAACCTTCTGGTCACTTCTCGTAGCTCTTTGAATAAAATTCCAAACCCACTCCTATGGCCCACAGACCTCTGTATCATCAGGTCCTTCCCACCACACGGATCTTCCTGGTCTCCCTCAGCTGCAACCACGCAAATCTTCCCTCTGTTTCTCTGATGCCAGCTTCTTGGCACTTGCTATTTCTTCTGTCTGGAATACTCTGGCTTCAGAATATGAAAGGAGCTGGCCACTCCCATCATGCAAGAATGTCAATCCACATGCAGCCGTACCATTTCTTGGATTTTCCAGTTTAAACCTTCCTTCTGCCTCATCATGCCCCTTCCCATTACACTATGCTGACACATAGCTATTGAAAATTACCTTGTTTATTTATTTATTGTTATCTGTCTCCATGCACTGAAATGCAGCTCTATGAGAGCAATGACATGGTCTGTCTCGTTGGCTTCTGTGTCACCAGTGCCTAGAACAGGGCCAGAAGCACAGGAGCTGTTCAGAAGTATTTGCTCTGTGAATCGATGAATACAATGTAAACGAGGTCATCGGTCCTATCCTTGCCCAACAAATAATCTTTCAAACCTAACGAAGTTGAGATCCACAGGTCAATTCTAGAGGTGCCCCTCTAGTGAAGTCTTGTCCAAATATGAGTTCCCATCTTTACTGATACCTTTCAAACAATGTAACTCAAGTGCATAGTCCATGGCAACTCGTTAAATTTCCTTTCCTCTCTTATTCCTTGACTCATGGGCACCCCTCACTGTCTAAACACAGAAGAAACCTCCCTCTTCCCCATGCCTTCCCATCCCCTCATCCCACTCCATCTTCCCCACCACCCCTCTCCTTGTCCATATTGGGCCTCCCAGCTCTTCCTGTCACCACCGTAGCATGCAGCACATTCTCCTCCCAACCTGCTCGTTTGCAGTATCTACCAACGTAGCTTTTAGCCTCTCAGTCCTCAGAGAGCACAGGAGAGGCAAGGAAGCTAAACAGACGACACCAGATCCGCTCTTGGGGATGGAGGATATGACACTTCATCTATTCATTATTTTTGTGTCCTCCCAGTCCATTGGAGGAACTGGGCAAGTAGACCACCAGCTTGTGGTTGAAGTGATGTTACAAGTCCAGGAGAGTAGAGAGTAGTTGCATCTAATTCAGACTTGGGGTGAGCACTCCCAGAAACACACCTGTGCTTGTTATAGCTCACTTAGATGACTACGCTTATGGCAAAGCCTGTTAACACTTAAGCTGCATAGTATACCGGGGACTGTACTAAGTCCTTTAGGGTAACTTGTTTACATCTCACACGACTTTGTGATGTCGGTACTCCTACTATGATCTCATTTTATGGATGTGGCAACTGAAATAAAGTAACTTGCTCAAGATCTTATGACCAGTAAGTGACTTGACTTCCAGTGCAGGCAGCCTGAACTCCAGCATCTGGGCTTTTTGTCATGATGCTGTAATACTGCCCCAAACAGAAGAAGACCTCAGTCTTCACATTGTTTGACATAGGACTCGAGGAAAAGTACACATTGTCAGATGGAGATGGAGGGGGAGACGGTGTATCAGGTAGGAGCTGTGCAGGTGTGAGGCAGTGGATGTGTCTCAGAAATGACAACCATTCAATGAGGCTGGAGCCGAAGACACAGTGGGGAGTGAAGGAAGCTGTTTTATCTGTTTTAAAAAGAAAATGCAAATCAGAAACTGAGTATCCAGTTTGTGCATTTCTTTGAATGATTGCTCTTTCTGGGATTTGTCTTGAGTCCAACTAAAAGCATTTTACCTAATTTGTCTGGAACAAAATTGCCAAACTGTGGAGCCACTGAGGCTCCTCACGCATCCACAGCCATGCTCATGGCGAAGGGCCTGGCTTTGAAGCTCAGTCTCATGTGGTCGTGCATATAGGGACCTCCACCTCCATACAAGAGCTAGGACTTAAGGAGCCACAGCCAGTCATTCTATACTGCCGTGTTATATTTTGAACATGGAAAAAGAAATGTGGAGAACTTGGAGAGTTTGAAAAGGATGTTCCAGGGAACTGGGGGTAAAATTACTGCAGGAATATTTCACCACCTCTCTCAGAGTTTGTTAAGAAATGAAATGAACATGTGTGGAGTCTGTGGATTGATGCAGCATGATCTGGGCAAACTGGTAGTAAAAAGCGATATTAAGCCTTTTAAGATGGGCCTCTTCCAGAAAGTTTGAGCCAACCAGACAGCCATCTGGATTATTCCTGTTACAGCTGCTCTCTCTGCCCACATTTTCCAGCCGCCATTCCTGCCTCCCTTATTAATAGGTTACCCGAAAATGACTTTGGATGACTTCTTCCTATGTTAACACACTTTTCGATGAAATAACGGAGAGTCTTGCCATTAAAGATTTGGAAAAACGTTAAATCCTTGCAGGACTCAAATGCAGCACATTTCATGGTTGTAGAACTTGGGGCAGACAAATCACTTTTTCCAACAACAGCAGGAAACTGTTGGTGACTTCCAAATTGGCTAAAGATCCTTGTCCTAACCATTCTTTTTGTTTAAAATTGCCAGCCTTAAAAATGATTTCACAGTTGGCATTAGACTCTCTAGAGGCTGCTAATGTAAACCTCGGAAAGACTTTAAAGCAATTAAAGTTACATGGCAGTATTTTGGAGTTGTCTTTTAAATATGATGGACCCAGTTGTTTGACTCATGTGATACATAACACGTTACAGCCCAAGAGTGGCATTGTTTGGAACAGAGTTTATGAATCATTTAAAAATTGTACCTGTAACCAATGCAAAAGCTGTAATTTCATATAAAGCTTTAAATAATGTATCTCAAAATCTACATAAGATAGATTGACAAACAGAGTGCTATTTGGAGCTTATGGATATTTTGATAAAATTTGGTTAATCTCAGTCATTGTTGAATGAAGCATTTTAAAATTATTTGGTGAAAATCACATATGTTTTCCAGTGTTTTCTAAAGACTTTTATTTTCCAGTGGAAATTCAGAGCCACCTAGTGACCAAATATAAAAAGTCTGAAGTATAAAACATGACAAGAAAAATCTTCCAGCAAAAGAGAAAAGCAATTGTTTGACCCCAGGCTTCGATGTCCAGAGATAAAATTGTATCCAACTCAGGTCTACAAAAGTAGAATTCTTAAGAAATAAATAGACTAAATCTCTTGTTCATTTGGGGATTAAAGGGCCCTAAACATAGACTTGAGGTATATAGATGATTAATTTTTGTAGACATCACTTTATCAAATGAGAATTGTCTAACTTACACAAATATATGCGACTGTTCCTCCCAGATGCATCCCCCCTTCCTAGATGGTGTGTTCTACTCCTGAGCAGTTTTTGTACTATGTCTTGAGAAAAGAAAAGATGGGCAGCAATCTCGCAGAAGACAGGACCAATGGTGGAGGAGAAAGAAAGGCGTGGGGTCGCCTTAAACTTCCCACATGAGGCCTCTAATTCAGATTCATTTTTGAGCATAAAGATTCAAGCAATTCTATTATATTTGGTTCGTTTAAATTCAGCAAGCCACTGTTGAGTCTGGTTTTTTTTTTTTTTCCTTTTTCTTTTTTTTGGGGGGGACAGAGTCTCAGTCTGTCGCCCAGGCTGGAGTGCAGTGGTGTGATCTGGGCTCACTACAACCTCTGCCCTCTGGGTTCAAGCAGTTCTTCTGCCTCAGCCTCCGAAGTAGCTGGAGCTGGCATACGGCACCACACCTGACTAATTTTTGTATTTTTAGTAGAGACGGAGTTGCAGGATGTTGGCCAGGCTGGTCTCTAACTTCTGGCCTCAAGTAATCCACCCACCTTGGCCTCCTGGGATTACAGATGTGAGCTACCTTGCTGGGCCTGAGTCTGGACTTGTACAAGTTTCTTACTAGGCATGAATGTAGTAAATCTAAGATGCTTATAGAGAGCCAGGGTTTTCAGCTTGGTTGAAGTAGAGTGAGTCTGGAAGGACACACTAAGAGAGATGAGGGTGGAGAGGTGGGACGTGGCCGTGATGTGGAACGCTGTGACACCTGTTACTTTTGGGGGACTTTTGACTAAAATCATGGTCATAGTTAGGATGATTAATCTGGATACAGCATATAGAGTGGACTGATACAGGGTAAACAGATGTCAGGAAGAGCAGTGAGGTTATTCTAATTGTTTTGGATGCAAGTCATAAGCATGCGACCTAGAATTGTTAAGTAAGAAGGGAAACAGTAGGTTAGAGAAAAAGAGAATCTTTGGTAATGATATGGGAGAGCAGTGGTAATCCAGAGTGACTCCAAAATATCTGCCTTAGGTGATGAGGAAAGGAAAATGATAGAAATAATGTAGTATTGGTAATAGAAATAAGGATACCAGGGAAGTAGCTGGTGTGTGAGGAAGAAAGTGTGAGTATGGTTTTGACATCCATCCGTTCATTCAGAAACATGTACAGGGTGCCTGCTGTGTGCCGGGTGCTCAGACTGCAGTAACATCAACAGGTCCCAACTGCCAGATACCCAGGGAAGAGGAAGGCAGCTCTTTTTCTACACCAGGGTACCAGATTAGATCCAAGGGGCAAGCTCTTCGCCAAGTACACCAGCTTTTTAAACTAATTTGTTTAAACTGTAGGGGAAAATTATTATTATGTTAGTGTACAAACTAACATAATAATAACTTGTGAATAATGAAATGAGACTGGAGAATTTCCTGACCTCCCTCACAGGATGTGTGACAGGGTGTGGCTCCTCTGTTTGGCTTCTGTGGGCTCAAACCCCTTATGGAAGGGAGAGCATGCAGACGGACAGGTGCAGGAGCCAGGTAAGTGCTTTTGGGTTCCAGCCCCATGGTAGCATCTAACGTTGGATGCTTGTTACTCCCAAAGCTCCAATGGGCATGCTACAGTGCTCTTTTAACTCTGTCTTCCACAGATGGCTTAAGTGTTAACCAGCTCAGTGCTCTCTTGGTACTCAGGTTCTTGTCTAGCATCCAGGAAGAGTCAGGCCACATGGACAAATTAAGTATGGTAAATGTGGGGGATTTTATTGCCGGATGCAGGTGGCGCTCAGCAGGATGGATGGGGAGTTGGAAAGGGGTTGAAGTAGGAAGATGATCTTCCCCTGGAGTTCAGCCAGTCTCCTCTCCAACTACCCCAGCCAAAGTCCTCTCGATGTTCAGACACTCCTTTTCTTCTCTCCTTCTCTTCCACACTGCTCTTCTGCTCGTCTGCTCATGGAGCTTGGGGCTTGGGGTCTATATGGGTATAGGATAGGGGGGCATGGTGGGCCAAAAGGCAACATGTGGGTACGAAAACAGGAATGCTTGTTGCCATTTAGGGCTGTGGGTTTCCAAGATTGAGGGTGGGGCCTTTGCCAGGGAACTGCCCTCTTCTATCTGATATCACCCTGCCTCTTGTCTGTATCAGAAGCAACTGTGAGTTCACAGTCACAAAAGAACTCTGTGACAGAGGCAGGCATCATCAAATGCACTATTTCCATTACACCTTAAATGATGGTCTCCATGGAGGAAGACTCAGACAGGGAGGTGAGCAGTCAAGGCCTCTGTGGCTGAAAAACTCTACCTCGAGGGGACTGTAGCCCAGTCAGCTCCGTGGCCTCCAGCTAAAAGAGGCTTGTTTCTTCCAGTATGAAGTCTACTTCTCCAGCAAACACCTGCTTTGCACTGGAGCAGAGCAGGCCTTCTTGTCCCTATTTGCCACTTTTTGATCTGCTCCTGTCTGAACCCCCTGAGTCCTTCCTAGACTGCATTGCCTGGACCAGTCCCCCTGGTCAAGGGTGACCATGGAACAGAGAAGGATCAGAGCTGCGACTTGAAATTCACAGCCATTCGCTACCTGTAATTTGTTTTTGTTTTTTTCTGTACCCATCAAAAGATTCCCTGTGGCTTCAGCCTTCTCATCCACCCATCCAGATTTTGTTGAGGGTTAAATCAGATAATGTTGATGGAAGTGCTTGTGTGGATTGTAACGTTCTGTGGACTATAAAATGCCTGTATCCTTTCCAAACACGGTGATTCATCTGGGTCTTGTGTGCTTGCCTGTAGTCCCAGCTATTCAGGAGGCTGAGGCGGGAGCAGCCCTGAGGCTTGAGACTGCAGTGAGCTAGGATCACTCTGCTGTACTCCATTCTGAGTGACAGAATGGAGTCTCAAAAAAAAAAAAAAGATTTAAAAAAAGATTTTAAAAAGATATAATAAACACACCCTGATTCAACAGAGCAATTATTTTCTATCATTTTTATTCCCACTTGATTCTTCTGCAACACTGCAGCACTAAGCAAGGAAATCCCTCAGCACTTCCTGGACTGAAAATACTAGGAGTTATGCATGCAGATTCCTTTAAGAACCATACCGTCCATGGCTGGGCAGGAGGGTGATTTCAGCACCACTTCTCAGTTTCACCAAGTTTGCACTTATTTAAGTTCTACACACTTTGTCCCAAAAGCCTCAGTGCAGTTTTACACGTTAATAGTGTCAGAAATAGAAATACTATAAACTTAAAAGGCACTGCATTTGGAAGTTTAGTTATTTTCATCTCTTTTACCCTATTAGCTTTATAAGTTTTTAATAATATATTTTAAACTTTCTATTTTATTGTAGTCTCCTGATTGAAGATAGCAAAGATTAACTTAAAAAATAATAAAAAATTTTAAATTCACAGAGTTAAATCAGTATAAAAGGAGTGAAAACAAACTTTCAAGTGACATTTTATGTGAGTTTTTAATATGCATATTTCTGAAGTCATTAAAGCTTAAAAGTACACTAAGACGTTTGGGATCTATGGTAATCTCTGTGTTTTGGGTGAGGGCTCAGGTGACCCTCCTACCTCAGCTTCCTGAGTCGCTGGAACTAGATGTGCACCACCATGTACAGCTAATTTTTGTAGAGATGGGGTTTCTCCATGTTGCTCTGGGTAGTCTCAAACTCCTGGGCTCAACTGATTCCCTGCCTCAGTTTCCCAAAGAGCTGGGATTACAGGTATGAGCCACTGTGCCTGGCCTGTTGTAATCTCTTGACCATTCTGTAAGAAACAAAGCTTTGGGCTTCATCAGTAAATTCTTCCTCACTTCAGTTATTATCACAGGTATTACCAGTTGAGCCCTTAACTCTGGCAGTGATTTATTGGCGTTCTCTAATATTAGTCATCTCAAGCAGAAAAACTTAGAATGGTTTATAGATGCTTTAGCTTCTGAAACTTCAGTCCGAATCCTAGTTTAGGCCCTTTACTCATTTACATATGAATAAAAAGCAGTTTTCCAAACTAGCATGACTCAGAATGTAGCCAAGCAATCAATAACAGCTTCTCTTTGAGTTTGCCAGTTGACAGTATTTATTCTGGCAGTAGTTAGTACATCTAAATATTAACTAATTAATCTAGCTTGTAATATTCGCTGCTGGTTTCACTGAATGAGGTGGGAGTGGGTCAAATCTGCAGACCATTCACAGTCTCCAAATGCAAATAAAGTAGCATTTGTTTGTAGGTGGAACCAAATAATTGTAAATGAATGGTGAGTCATCTCCTGGGACTGGACATAAAGGTCCTGTAAACGCAGAATTGTATCAACAAACAGCTGTTGGGAAAATACTATTATGCTGTAATAGCTGCTATTAAAATCCATTAGCAGTCTTGATGGCCTGTTTGAATTTGATGCATCATTTACTCTGAATAGCGTTTCTTCCTAAAGTTTTGCGGTAGAATGTATGCAGATTGATAGGCAGTAACAGTGACATTCTGGGAGATTAATACTGATTAAACACTTTGCTTGCACTGGCTATTCCAGCCCCCTAGATTGCTGCAGATACTGCAGTTTAAGTATCATGGGGGTGTGGGGGGGAACATCATCAAGCATCAAGGCACCCCCCCTGCCCATGGTGGTGGAGGCTTTCTCATACTTGGAGTGAAGCATCCATTTTGCTTCCATGACAAATGTTTACAGACTGGAAGCAGGTCGTCTGTTTCCCACTTTTTAATAACCCGCCTTTTCCTCATCCTAGTACCTTTTCCAGGCTCAGGGAATCCTCCTGGGAGGCCATAGTGCCTTCAGGACACAGTCTGGCTGAAAACGTTAGATGGCTAATGAGATTTTGAAAAACACATGTGTTGGCAAAAAGAATGCAGCTGTTCCGATGAAGGAAACATTCAAATGTTAGGATGGAAAGCCAGTGCTGGCTTCTAGTTGCGACAGCCCCACAAGCCTGGGAAGAATGAGCAAGCAGCGCCATCTGGCCGGTGAGCCATACAGGCAGCTCCCGGGGGCTTAGCAATTCAAAGAGGAGAGCTGGGAGGGCCTGGTTTAGTCCAGCCTCACAGTTCCTGGTGCCGTGAGTGATCCAGGATACACACAGACATTTTCACGCAGATTAGAAGAGACGTTAGAGTAAGTCACCGATATATGTAGACTATATTAAATCAAGAGTAATTTTATATCTTAAAAAAGCAATTCCTTTTGACATATGCACTTACACGACCTCTCATTACTTGGGGGATTTTCAGATACTCATCAAAAAGGCTCTGTAAGGAGCTGAGGTTTGTTAATTTTAAACACTTTTCATCTACTTTCACTTTCTTAATAGCCAAAGCTAGTGATTGGTAGGGGGTGAAAGGGAAGGACCACCGGGAAATTATTTGAAAGTTTTGCTCTTGAAAGTGTGATCTCCTGGCCAGGTGTGGTGGCACACGCCTGTAGTCTGAACACTTTGGGAGGCCAAAGCAGGTGGATCACTTAAGCTCATGAGTTCGAGACCAGCCTGGGAAACATGGCAAAACCTTGTCTGTGCTAAAAATACAAAAATTAGCCAGATGTGGTGGCATGTGCCTGTGGTCTCAGCTACTTGGGGGGCTGAAGCAAAAGGATGGCTAAAACCTTGGAAGTCGAGGCTGCAGTGAGCCACAATCGCGTCACTGTATTCCAGCCTGGAGTTACAAAGTAAGACCCTCTCTCAAAACAAAAACAGACAGCAGATTGAGCATTACCTGGAAGCTTGTGAGAAATCCAGATTCTCCCCAAGGTGTCTGAATCAGAATCTGCATTTTAACACAACCCCTTCTTTCCCCTTGAATGGCTTCCTTGACTCCTCAAGGCAGGCTTCCGGATTCCTGCCCTCTCCTCCCGGTGTTCTTTGTCCACACCCCCACTAGACAGTGTAGCTTCTTGAATGCTTAGCCATAAAATCTTTAGGGCAGGAAACTGAGTAATTTTTTTATATCCCCAGAATGGCACATGGTGTTTACTTAACCACCCATCCAGCCACCCATTCTTCCCTCCCTCATTCTCTCTCTCCATCCATTTATCTTTTTTTCATTCGTTTACTCATTTTTTAAATTTCTTCATTCATCCAGTACGTATCCATCTACTGTGAATGAGCCAATGCTTTAGGTATCAAGGATATGGTGTGAACATAATAAAGTCCCTGTTGTATTGGGGGCAGAGAAGATGAATAGCAAACACATAAACAAATATACAATATGATTTCATGTTTTGAAAAAGTACCTTGAAGAAAAATAAATCGGGGTTGGGGAATACCGAAGGCCTCTAATACGTACCTATTTAATCATCAAATGAATTAAAAAGATAAATTAGTAATGAGATGAAAAAGAATGATAAGGAACGATGTCAATTTTTAATGGAGTTTTAAGAACTAAGGTGATGGACTTAGGAAAAGTCCTACTTAACTGAAAAGCAATTGTGCAAACTGCCACCATAGTTCTGTGGGGATTCAAAAGAAAGACAGGAAGTGTTTGGCCTGTAAAATTGAGCAAGAAGTTGAATTAAGGTAAGAACCACCCAAAGGTACTTCTTAGAAAATGATATTCATGTGTGCCCAGATAAAAAGGAAACTTCAGGGACAGATGATTCATTAGCACATAAGACATGATAGAATGTTTCTGTGGAATTAGTGAAGTTGGGGTGCCCTAAGACTTATTAATTTATGTGTCAGATGGTAAAATCAAGGAGGGGCAGTACTAACATATCAGAGATAGGCCTATTACTCTGTTTCCCCACCGCCCACTACACCCCCCCACAAATTAGCAGGTTCTGAGTATTTCAAACCTGAAGCAGCCTCAAAACTAGCTTTTCTCTATGTTCACTCTCATGTGCATCCTTCTCACTGCAAAGGGCTATATTTGTGTTTTTAAGGGACTAAGTGTAAAGAAGAGATGCTGACAATAAAATGTGTTGGAAAAAATTCCAGATTATTGAGTCATAAAACCTGAGTTCCAGTCTTAGTCTCACCTTTTGCATCCTACTACCCATGTGGCAGTCTGAACTGCTGTAAAAAGCAGTCTGAACCATGTCTACTCACTAGATCCATGGTTCTCAAACCTGGCTGTACGGTGGAATCACTTAGGCAACTTTTTTTTTTTTTTTTTTTTTACGGCAGCACTTTTATTTTTCCTTACACAATGACGTGTTGCTGGGGCCTAATGTTCTCACATAACAGTAGAAAACCAAAATTTGTTGTCATCTCTTTAAAGAATCGAGAGTTGCGTACAAAAAAAACCTTACATAAATTAAGATGAATACATTTACAGGTGTAAATGCAAACTGCTTCCAACTCAAGGCAATAACAGCCGACGGTGCTCTGGCAGAAAAACATCACCTAAGAAAGGAAACCGGGTCCTAGGGCTTGGACTTCCCAACCCTGACAGAACTGGCAGCCCTTGCCAGCCTCTAGAGCAATCAGGCAACTTTTAAAAACTACTGAAGCTTGGCCCTATTCCTGATCATCTCGACCAGAATCTCAGGGGAGGGGTGAGCATTAGCAGGCCTGGGGGTCATTTTCCAAAATGTACCCTCAGGTGTTGTAATGTTCATCCAGAATGGAGACCCCTCAGGTCTTCTGTTTCACAAGATTCCTTATTACTCATGACAGTGAACAAGAGCTTTTTAAAAATTTTGTTGCGGTAGAAAATGCAGGATTATATAAGCAAATGGCTGTCAGTTATAATGTCATATTGTAAGTTTCATATAAATTGCATCCTTTAGTAATAAATGTGCTTAAAAACATATCTTTGGCTGGGCACAGTGGCTCACGCTTGTAATCCCAGTACTTTGGGAGGTTGAGGCAGGACTCATTTGAATCTAGAAGTTTGAGACCAGCCTGGGCAACATAATGAGACTCCATCTCTACAAAAAATATACAAATTAACCAGGCATGGTGGCTCTTGCCTGTGGTCCTAGCTACTCAAGAGGCTGAGACAGGAGAATCCATTGAGCCCAGGAGGTCAAGGCTCTAGTGAGCTGTGATTGCACCAGTACATTCCAGCCTGTGACAGAGCAAGACCCTGTCTCAAAACAAAAACAGAAAGTAATACTTTCTTCGGAGTTAATACATAGTTTAAACATCTCATTAATAGATGACGTTAAAAGCAATAGTTGTCTTTTTCTATTAGGATTATCAAAGGGGAGCCCAGTGAGTCTTTTCAAACACTCTGGAAAGTTGGGCTACCCTATCTTTGGGTTATTCAAGTGTAGAACTTGGGCTCTGGAGTCAGTGTGCCTAACCAACTGCCAGATCAAATCTTTTTAAAGCATGTGGTCTTGCTTAACTTCTCTGCACCCCAGTCTTCCATACCAGTTGATTGGGGAATTATATTAATACCATTATTAACCTATCCAAAATGATTATTTTGAGGAATAAATAAATTAATCCGTGTGATATGCCTAAGGTGTTGCCTGCCATATTATAAGAGCTGAAATGTTCATTGTTATTATCAACCCTCTCTATTCAGGAGACTCAAAGCCTACAGAAAAAAGTTTAAGGAGACAATTTTACCTCCATGTAGGGGAAAAAACTTTCTAATTCCTCTCCAAAGATGAAATGAACATCTCATGTGGTAATGAGTTTTCCATCTGTAGAAGTGTTCGATCCCAGGCTTTACAACCACCTGGAGGAGTGAGGTATAAGTCATGTAAGAAGTGAGTGAGTCATTGAACTAAATAGCTTTTAAGGCCCATCTAAATCCTGACATTTGGTTTTTCTTTCATTTTAGTTTTAAAATTATATGATGTTATGAAGAGCCTAACTAATTTATCTCTCTTTTGGAGAAGAAATTTCAGTGAATGCTCCTAAATGTTGTCATGGCTTTTCCTGAGATCCAAATTTGATAATTCTCCACACTGAAGTTTAGTGTGGAGAATTTCCTCTGCCTTCAAAACCACCACTGGTTTTCTGACTTAGAGTTTGGCAAGAATATAATCTAAATATCCCTATCATTTTTTTTCTATCACAATAACTGTCTAACCAAATTTAGTTATTCATTTTGGCTAGAGGTTGGAGAGATTAGTAAGAATTTCTAGTAGTATTTTCGGTGAAAGATTTTTTTTTCCAAATATATTGATTTCAACAAACCAAACAGAGCTATTTGCCATATTTCAGTATGGATTTGCCTGGTACATTTCCCAAGAAGATACAAATTGAAAGGTCTTCTATTTCCTATGACAAGGGCAGAAGGGAATCTGAGGTACGCAGAACAACCATTTAATGATTTAACTGCTGTAAATTATCTCTGACTCTTTAAAAGTGAAATATAAAGTGGAAAGTGTTTTTGTTCATAGCAAGTATGCAAAATAATAATATCTGTGCTGGCATTAAGCCCAGAAGATGCACTAACTTAAGTATACTTTTAATTCCAGGCTTTTCACTGACTCTAAATTTCAGTAACTTCATTGATGAATATCAATGTTATTGGCCCTACTAAGGTTTCTCTCTCTGGGTGGGTGTGTGTGTGTGTGTGTGTGTCCCCTAGGGAACTGCTACCATCTGTCAGTGAAGAACGTCTAGCATTCTTGCAAAGAACAGCTGTTTATATCCAGACTGCTTAGCAGAGTGCATGAGATGAGGCTATTTGTGAGGCAAAAAGAAAGTTCAACTTTTTGTGCATTATACGTATGTTATGGATCTAGATTTAGGTGGGCTAATATGTGGAGTCAAAAAGCTTGGCAAATTGATACAGCAGGAGCCTTCTGTTGAACATTAATCATTTCTTTCCTTAATCTTTATACTGTCTCCTAGTCTGGTTCAATAAATAACAGTGAATTCCCATGCCTTTTGCTGCAGAGGCTCAATCCCAGTCCACATTCCCACAAATGATCCTTTGGGTTTGCCTTAGCAACTTTCAAATTATATTTTTAAGCCTGGCCTTTAATTGATTTCTAGACACATAAGGATACCTTTCAAGGAGAAGCATACAGCTCTCTTGGTCTTCTTACAAGCACCTCAAACTCAACAAGGCAAATGTGAGCATGTCGCCTTCTCTCCACTCCCACTGCGACTGCCTTAATTCAGTACTTTCTTTTTTCTCACCCATAGCATAGCAATCAAGACTAGCCCACAGACTCTTTTGTGCAAATTAGGGACTCCTTCCTTCAGTCCATAGCGCCCACCACAAAAACTGACTTTGTGAATGCATCGTGGCTGGGATCATGAACTGGATTTCAGGCCCTGCAAGCTGTGGCCCTGGTAGGGAGACACTGTGCATAGGAAAACTAATTTTCTCCTCTCCTCTGTACTTCTGGCCACCAAGTGTGTGGGCTATTTTCCCCCACACCAAGCAATTCTTTGCAACAATTGAGTGTTCTATAATTCAGTTAAATTAGACACTGTTTATCTGGAATGAGTGCAAACCTCATTGGCTTGGCCTCACAAGACTGCCTCAACTTCCGTGCCAATCACAAGTCTAGCTTGTCACCTGTGCTTCTGATAAACTGACTGTACATCAGAAGTTCCCATGACCCTCTCCTCTGGTTTGATAATTTGCTATAACAGCTCACAGAACTCGGAAACATTTACACTTATTGGTTTATTATTAATATGTAATAGAAGATATGAGAAAGAATACAGATGAAGAGGTACATCAGACAGGGTAGGGAAGGGTCCTGAGCACAGGAGCTTCTGTCTCTGTGGTGTTAGCATGCACCACCCTTGTGACACATGGATGCATTCATCAACACGGAAGCCCACCCAGAATCCCACCAAGTGTCATCTCATTAGAACAAAAAGACAGTCCTATCGCCCAGGAAATTCTAAGGGATTTAGGAATGCTGTGTCAGGAACCAGGGTCAGACCAAATACTAAGGCAAAAGATGCTTCTGACACCCCTATCACTTAGGAAATGACAACGCGTTTTAGGAGTTCTATGTCAGGAACTGGGAGCAGAACCCAATAAATATTTTTCTTATTATTTTACAGAAATAATATATATTATGTCTTACTAGTTCAAGATTAGAAAGCTATTCTGATCTTGAATCTAAATCATTTCCAGTCTGCCCTTTCACACTGAAATGCAAATCTGTCATGTCCTGTTATTTTCTTAAAAATCCTTCAGTGACTCTCCATACTTTGCCAGTTAAAGTGGTATTTCCCTGCAAGCCCTGTATTGACTTCTGATCCTTCTATTATAAACGAAACTGGAGTCCTTTCACCTGGTGCAGTAAAGCCAAACATCCACATTGAAGTTTGTCAGCAAAAGAAAGGAGGGCACTTATTTGCAGGATGCCAAGCCAGGAGAACGGGGAAGCTCACACTTAAAGCCTCACCTCTCTGATGACTTACACACAAGGGTTTTATGTTAATTTTTTTATTTTTTAGACATTGGCATTCTTTTTTTTTAAATTGTACTTTGGTTTTTGGGGTACATGTGCAGATCATGCAGGATTGTTGCATTGGTACATACATGGCAAGGTGGTTTGCTGCCTCCATCCCCCTGTCACCTACATCTGGCATTTCTCCCCATGTTCTCTCTCTCCAACCTCCCCACCCCCGGCTGTCCCTCCCCAAGACCCATCCAACAGACCCCAGTGTATGGTGCTCCCCTCCCTGTGTCCACGTGCTCTCATTGTTCAACACCTGCCTATGAATGAGATGTGGTGTTTGACTTTCTGTTCTGTCCGTTTGCTGAGAATGATGGTTTCCAGATTCATTCATGTCCCTACAAAGGACACAAACTCATAGTTTTTTATGGCTACATAGTATTCCATGGTGTATATGTGCCACATTTTCCTTGTCCAGTCTATCATTAATGGGCATTTGGGTTGGTTCCAGGTCTTTGCTATTGTAAACAAAACAGTACCACAGTGAACATAAGGAGTGTGCATGTGTCTTTGTAATACAATGATTTATAATCCTTTGGGTATATACCCAGTAATAGGGTTGCTGGGTCAAATGGAATTTCTATTTCTAGATCCTTGAGGAATCGCCACACTGTCTTCCACAATGGTTGAACTAATTTACACTCCCACCAACAGTGTAAAAGTGTTCCTATTTCTCCACATCCTCTCCAGCATCTGTTGT